>WNGS01003639.1:75813-83477 GCA_020271785.1 Procambarus virginalis
ATATACCTAACAGTATCTTACGGATTCATTATATTATTGATTATATTTCTATATAGATGCTTGAGAAGAAGGAATCTATAATGAAAACGGAGCTATGAACGAAAATCTACTTGCACACAAACAACAAATATTCAGACATAACACGAATACATTCACACATGTTGTGAGCTTCGAAACAGCAACGGAATAGCGTGTTTTGAACGTTGCAATACAGGAATGAGTTGTTATTGTTGCAGCACAGAAATAATGTGTTGTGAATGTTGCAACACATGACTAACATACTTGTTGTGACGTTGCAACAAAAAAATAATATAGTGTGAGAGTTGCATCACGTTATTTCTGTGTTGCAATGGTGCAACACTCGATCACCACATAATATCTCTGTGTTGCAGTGCTGAAAGTTTCACTGCATAATATCCCTGTGTTGTATCACTAAAGCGAAATTATTTTTGTGTTGCAACACTCGCAACACGTTATACCTGTCCGTTGCACGCAACATTCACAACAACTTATTCTTGTACGCTGCAACATTCACAACCCGTTATTCCTGTATTACAACGTTGCAACACTCAAACATATTACTGTGTTGCAGCGTTCATAACAATTTATTTCTGCGTTGCATTATTCACAACACATTGGTTCTGTGGTGCAACACTCACAACATGCCACTCCTGAGTTGCAATACTCACAAAATGGCATTAATGTGTTGTAACACTCACAACACGTTATTCCTGTGTTGCATCGCTGCATCACTCACAGCATGTTATTGCTGTGTTGCAACACTCATAAGACGTTAGCAATGTGATGCAACACTCAACTCATTTTCCCATCAAGCGTTAAACGTTGTATTTTTCATGATATAAATTGTTCATTGCTAATATGTAAATTAAAAATGATATGCGAATAAAAACATAGATAAAAGGTGATGGAAAAAAATAACTTATAAAGTAATAAATAAATAGAAAATAGGTAAACAAATACTATGGGAAAGAATATATAATATATGCAAATGAATGGTTATTAAATATGGTTAAGTGATTAAATACAAGTGATTAAGAATCTAAAAAAAGGTGAATGGATTAATAAATACGTGATGATTACCGAACTAATTTAAATGTGATCAATAGATATGTGAAATGTGTTGGAATAGATCCATAAAAAGTGAATAAATATTAAAGAAGAATAAATAGATGAAAAAATAGGATTCAATATTTCTATCTAAAGTATTATATCTGCAATATATGAATTCCAGCGACTATGGTGGAACTGGTGACCCCGTGAACACCGGGTCCGACCTCCCAGTCTGACCACAACTATTCCTGCTTAATGAAGAACTCAGCAGTCATACATTCATCAACTTCATCATACATCTTCAACTGACATTTGAGGCGTGTGAAGGAGAAAGACAAATGAGGAAGGAAAAGAATCTCTGTGAGGAAGCAAGGTAAAGAAAGGTAAGGTAATTCTGAGGTGAAAGTTCCAGGACAATATGATTATATAGCACCCGGAAGAGATATTAAGATCATCTGGGATATATTTGGACGAAGGGAAGGAAGAGATGCTCAAGCACTTGGACCATCGGGGATCGAGCACACACGTACTTTATAAGCAGCACAGATCTAATAATGTAAGCAAACTGAAGTGTACACAGTTGTTCTCACCAGTTCTTTATGGCATATAAATTAGTTATTGAACTTGGTATTTATCTAATAAATTAATAATTTGTGCACAGGCCACGATGATGATGTTCACCTGGATGTGCTCACCTAGATGTGCTCACCTGGATGTGCTCACCTGGATGTGCTCACCTGGATGTGCTCACCTGGATGTGCTCCCTAAATGTGCTCACCTAGATGTGCTCACCTAGAGGTGCTCCCCTAGATGTGCTCACCCAGATGTGTTCACCTAGATGTGCTCACCTAGATGTGCTCACCTAGATGTGCTCACCTAGAGAGCTCCCCTAGATGTGCTCACCCAGATGTGTTCACCTAGATGTGATCATCTAGATGTGCTCACCTAGATGTGTTCACCTGGATGGGTTCACCTGGATGTGCTCACCTATACGTGCTCACATAGAACTGCTCACCTAGATGTGCTCACCCAGATGTGTTCACCTAGATGTACCTACCTGTGTGTGCTCACCTAGATGTGCTCACCTAGATGTGCTCACCAAGATGTGCTCACCTGGATGGGTTCACCAGATGTGCTCACCTAGATGTGCTCACCTAGATGTGCTCACCTGGATGTGCTCAAATAGATGTGCTCACCTAGATGTGCTCACCTAGATATGCTAAACTGGATGTGTTCACCTGGATGTGCTCACCTAGATGTGCTCACCTAGATGTGCTCACCTAGATGTGCTCACCTGGATGTGCTCACCTAGATGTGCTCACCAAGATGTGCTCACCTGGATGTGCTCACCTAGATGTGCTCACCTAGATGTGCTCACCTAGATGTGCTCACCTGGATGTGTTCACCTGGATGTGTTCACCTGGATGTGCTCACCTAGATATGCTCACCTAGATGTGCTCACCTAGATGTGCTCACCTAGATGTGCTCACCTAGATGTGCTCACCTAGATGTGCTCACCTAGATGTGCTCACCTAGATGCGTTCACCTAGATGTGCTCACCTGATGTGCTCCCCTAAATGTGCTCACCTAGATGTGCTCACCTAGATGTGCTCACCTAGAGGTGCTCCCCTAGATGTGCTCATCAAGATGTGCTCACCTAGATGTGCTCACCTAGATGTGTTCACCTAGATGTGCTCACCTAGATGTGCTCACCTAGATGTGCTCACCTAGATGTGCTCACCTAGATTTGCTCACCTGGATGTGTTCACCTGGATGTGCTCCCCTAGAGGTGTTTACCTAGATGTGCTCACCTAGATGTGCTCACCTGGATGTGTTTAATTAGATGTGCTCACCTAGATGTGTTCACCTAGATGTGCTCAACCTAGATGTGCTCACCTAGATGTGCTCACCTAGATGTGCTCACCTAGATGTGCTCACCTAGATGTGCTCACCTGGATGTGCTCACCTAGATTTGCTCACCAAGATGTGCTCTCCTAGATGTGCTCACCTAGATGTGCTCACCTAGATGTTCTCACCTGGATGTGCTCACCTGGGTGTGCTCACCTAGATGTGCTCTCCTAGATGTGCTCACCTAGATGTGATCACCTGGATGTGTGCTAAAAACTCCAGGCAGTATATCTCCTTTTATTGAAGTCTACTTCAATAAATTAACGTTTATCTTATTTTTTCTTAGTAGGTAAGAAATTGAGTGGACTGTATGTACTTGTTAAAACTGCCTGAAATTATTCTCACACAAATTGGAGGGACAATTTGTAGCTTAAACCACTTTGTAATGGCTCCTTCTTAAACTACAAATTGTTTACCTAAGTTTAATAAATTATTTTATCATACCACATATGGTGGTCTAATCTACTATTATTTCAATAATTATTACTAGTTATGAATACTACTACTACAATAACTAGAATGGCTTTATCTGAGCCTGTAGTAAGGGCCTGCTAAGGCTGTGTCATGTTAGCATCTATGTGGGTGTGGCCCTGTGCCTCATGGTGCCAATGGCGGCTGTGGAGGCCTTCAAGGCTGGCAACAGCTAGGTACATGTGCATAGTTCTACTGCTCAGCTACTTGCTGTTCCAAGTCACAATTTACCTGTTTGGGATGCAAGGAGTTAATATCTGTTCCCTGAACATATCAATACAGGTATAACATGGTATGTGAGGGCTGTAAAAATGGGGTACACGTACATGGTGTTGGTGTTGTTCATATACCATAACCGACTTATACCCTTTGATATTAAGCAGTGCACTAGAATAATAAACAAATACTTGGTAAGCCGGATACAATCGTTGCTGTAGTTGTTGATAGGCTGTGTTGCTGGTTGTTGACACGTTAATGGGTGTCTAGGTGTTAAACCAACTCTGGAGCCATGTGTGCAGCGTAAGGCTGCTTTGTTATTGTTTACGTGTGAGCGTGGCGTCTGTAAGAGACGCTCGCTTTGTGTACTGTTCCAAAATTTTGCTGGTTCCACTTCTAAGTTAAATTTACGTTAACAAGGGAATCAAGCTATATTTTGGTGTTAATAATTATATTCAGTCTTATTGAACACTTTTTTATTCAATTTAGACATTAAACTGTTGTATGAACAGTGGTTTAATAATGTAAATACTGCGGCGACGTCGATGACGTCACGGAGTCTCCCATTCTCTAATTTTAAGAGGATACTGTTAAGGAAGACTATACTATTTGTGTATGAGTGTGTCGGTTTCCCGACAGGATGTGCTCACCTAGATGTGCTCACCTGGATATATTCACCTAGATGTGCTAAGCTAGATGTGCTCACCTAGATGTGCTCACCTAGATGTGCTCACCTAGATGTGCTCTCCTAGATGAGCTCACCTAGATGTGCTCACCTGAATGTGCTCACCTGGATGTGCTATCATAGATGTGCTCACCTAGATGTGCTCTCCTAGATGTGCTCACCTAAGTGTGCTCACCTAGAAGTGCTCACCTGGATATGTTCACCTAGATGTGCTCACCTAGATGTGCTCACCTAGAAGTGCTCACCTAGATGTGCTCACCTAGATGTGTTTGTTACGAACCTTACTTCCTGTGGAGGTTAGTTTCAAGTATGAAATGTTTGCGGACACTGGAGAAAGTTGGATAGGAAAATTCCTACAGCTGATATCAGAGAGGCAGCGAGTCACCAGTATTACTCCGCCCAGCAAAGTAGTGCCTTTTCAGCTGGAGATGGTTAGGATAATGTGAACTAGAATAGCCTAACTATGTGAGGGAAAAATGGACTCAGTCTAAAAGCATGCATGTGGAATATGGTAAATAAAGTCAATAAAGAGTTTGATTGCAAATGTATTGAATAGAGTATTAAGGGGTATGGCGTAAGAGAGGAGGACGCCATCTTGACGTGAGGGGAGTTGGATACGGTGACGACTAGACCTTGGCATCGGGGGAATTTCCTCCGGTCATACAGTCAGATAAGCCATCATTACTTGTTATCAGGGATGCAAGATGTTGTAGAGTAGTTATAGAGACTGTAGAGATGTTTTGTAAGAGAGTGCAGGTTTCCTAGAGGTGTAAATATGTGTCATCGGTTGATAGCTATGGTGGCTGTGTGCACGGTTCCAGGTTTGGGACAGTGAGCCTTAGGGTATCTAGAGACGGCAAGGGAATTATATTAACTCATAATGACCTTGTGTAGTAAGGAACAACATTTAATGTATGTAATATCGTTTGTCTTATACGTATTAATTTTTGTCTTTGAACTAGGCTGTTATCCATACTGCTTGATTTTCCCCTAGGCTCAAGTAAAATCATTTATTTCCACTAAACAACATTTAAACTCCACCACCATCAAATTCTTGACAGGTCTCTATGACACACAACTATGACAACAAAATCATGACACAATTGATGACAAAAAAGAGTCACAACCCATGACACAATTCGGTAGCCTGTCCGAGAGCACTTCACATACTGGTTGAGGGTCCTGGAGTATACTGGTGGAGGGTCTTGGAGTATACTGGTGGGGTCCTGGGGTATACTGGTGGAGGTCCTGGAGTATACTGGTGGAGGGTCCTGGAGTATACTGATGGGGGTCCTGGAGTATACTGGTGGAGGGTCCTGAAGTATACTGGTGGGGTCCTGGAGTATACTGGTGGAGGTCCTGGAGTATACTGTGGGGGTCCTGGAGTATACTGGTGGAGGGTCCTGGAGTATACTGGTGGAGGGTCCTGGAGTATACTGGTGGGGGTCCTGGAGTATACTGGTTGAGGTCTTGGAGTATACTGGTGGAGGTCCTGGAGTATACTGGTGGAGGGTCCTGGAGTATACTGGTGGGGGGTCCTGGAGTATACTGGTGGGGGTCCTGGAGTATACTGGTGAGGGTCCTGGAGTATACTGGTGGAGGGTCTTGGAGTATACTGGTGGGGTCCTGGAGTATACTGGTGGAGGGTCTTGGAGTATACTGGTGGGGGTCCTGGGGTATACTGGTGGGGTCCTGGAGTATACTGGTGGAGGGTCTTGGAGTATACTGGTGGGGTCCTGGAGTATACTGGTGGAGGGTCCTGGAGTATACTGGTGGAGGGTCTTGGAGTATACTGGTGGGGTCCTGGAGTATACTGGTGGAGGGTCCTGGAGTATACTGGTGGAGGGTCCTGGAGTATACTGGTGGGGGTCCTGGAGTATACTGGTGGAGGGTCCTGGAGTATACTGGTGGGGGTCCTGGAGTATACTGGTGGGGTCCTGGAGTATACTGGTGGAGGGTCCTGGAGTATACTGGTGGGGGTCTTGGAGTATACTGGTGGAGGTCCTGGAGTATACTGGTGGAGGGTCCTGGAGTATACTGGTGGAGGGTCCTGGAGTATACTGGTGGAGGGTCCTGGAGTATACTGGTGGGGTCCTGGAGTATACTGGTGGAGGGTCCTGGAGTATACTGGTGGGGGTCCTGGAGTATACTGGTGGAGGGTCCTGGAGTATACTGGTGGAGGTCCTGGAGTATACTGGTGGGGGTCCTGGAGTATACTGGTTGAGGGTCCTGGAGTATACTGGTGGAGGGTCCTGGAGTATACTGGTGGAGGGTCCTGGAGTATACTGGTGGGGGTCCTGGAGTATACTGGTGGAGGGTCCTGGAGTATACTGGTGGGGGTCCTGGAGTATACTGGTGGGGGTCCTGGAGTATACTGGTGGAGGGTCCTGGAGTATACTGGTGGAGGGTCTTGGAGTATACTGGAGGGGCCTGGAGTATACTGGTGGAGGGTCCTGAGAGTATACTGGTGGGGGTCCTGGAGTATACTGGTGGGGGTCCTGGAGTATACTGGTGGAGGGTCTTGGAGTATACTGGTGGGTCCTGGAGTATACTGGTGGAGGGTCCTGGAGTATACTGGTGGAGGGTCCTGGAGTATACTGGTGGGGGTCCTGGAGTATACTGGTGGAGGGTCCTGGAGTATACTGGTGGAGGGTCCTGGAGTATACTGGTGGGGGTCCTGGAGTATACTGGTGGAGGGTCCTGGAGTATACTGGTGGGGGTCCTGGAGTATACTGGTGGAGGGTCCTGGAGTATACTGGTGGAGGGTCCTGGAGAATACTGGTAGAGGGTCCTGGAGTATACTGGTGGAGGGTCCTGGAGTATACTGGTGGAGGGTCCTGGAGTATACTGGTGGAGGGTCCTGGAGTATACTGCTGGGGTCCTGGAGTATACTGGTGAGGGTCCTGGAGTATACTGGTGGAGGGTCCTGGAGTATACGGTGCTGGGGTCCTGGAGTATACTGGTGGAGGGTCCTGGAGTATACTGCTGGGGGTCCTGGAGTATACTGCTGGGGGTCCTGGAGTATACTGGTGGAGGGTCCTGGAGTATACTGCTGGGGGTCCTGGAGTATACTGGTTGAGGGTACTGGAGTATACTGGTGGAGGGTCCTGGAGTATACTGCAAGGGTCCTGGAGTATACTGGTGGAGGGTCCTGGAGTATACTGGTGGAGGGTCCTGGAGTATACTGGTGGAGGGTCCTGGAGTATACTGGTGGGGGTCCTGGAGTATACTGGTGGAGGGTCCTGGATATACTGCTGGGGGTCCTGGAGTATACTGGTGGAGGGTCCTGGAGTATACTGGTGGAGGGTCCTGG
>WNGS01003639.1:85898-105458 GCA_020271785.1 Procambarus virginalis
ACCGTGACTATGACAGTGACTATGGCCGTGACTATGGCCGTGACTATGACCGTGACTATGGCCGTGACTATGACCCTGACTATGGTCGTGACTATGGTCGTGACTATGGTCGTGACTATGGTCGGACTATGGCCGTGACTATGTCGTGACTATGGTCGTGACTATGGTCGTGACTATGGTCGTGACTATGGTTGTGAATATGGTCGTGACTATGTCGTGACTATGACCGTGACTATGGCCGTGACTATGGTCGTGACTATGGTCGTGACTATGGTCGTGACTAAGACGTGACTATGGCCGTGACTATGGTCGTGACTATGGTCGTGACTATGGTCGTGACTATGGTCGTGACTATGGTCGTGACTATGGTCGTGACTATGGCCGTGACTATGGTCGTGACTATGGCCGTGACTATGGTCGTGACTGTGGCCGTGACTATGACCGTGACTATGGTCGTGACTATGGCCGTGACTATGGCCGTGACTATGGTCGTGACTATGGTCGTGACTATGGTCGTGACTATGGTCTTGACTATGGTCGTGACTATGGTCGTGACTATGGCCGTGACTATGGCCGTGACTATGGTCGTGATATGGCCGTGACTATGACCGTGACTATGGCCGTGACTATGAAGTGACTATGGTCGTGACTATGTCGTGACTATGACCGTGACTATGGCCGTGACTATGGCCGTGACTATGATCGTGACTATGGCCGTGACTATGGTCGTGACTATTGTTGTGACTATGGCCATGACTATGGTCGTGACTATGGTCGTGACTATGGCCGTGACTATAGCCGTGACTAAGGCTGTGACTATGGTCGTGACTAAGGCCGTGACTAAGGCCGTGACTAAGGCCGTGACTATGGTCGTGACTATGGTCGTGACTAAGCCGTGACTAAGGCCGTGACTATGGTCGTGACTATGGTCGTGACATGACCGTGACTATGGCCGTGACTATGGTCGTGACTATGGTCGTGACTATGGTCGTGACTATGACCGTGACAATGGCCGTGACGATGGTCGTGACTATGGCCGTGACTATGGCCGTGACTAAGGCCGTGACTATGGTCGTGACTATGACCGTGACTATAGCCATGACTATGGTCGTGACTATGACCGTGACAATGGCCGTGACTATGGTCGTGACTATGACCGTGACTATGACCGTGACTATGACTGTGACTATGACCGTGACTATGACCGTGACTATGGCCGTGACTATGGCTGTGACTATGACCGTGACTATGACTGTGACTATGGCGTGACTATGTCCGTGACTATGGTCGTGATTATGGTCGTGACTATGATCGTGACTATGGTCGTGACTATGGCCGTTACTATGGTCGTGACTATGGACGTGACTATGGTCGTGACTATGGTCGTGACTATGGTCGTGACTATGGCCGTGACTATGGTCGTGACTATGGCCGTGACTATGGTCGTGACAGTGGCCGTGACTATGACCGTGACTATGGCCGTGACTATGGCCGTGACTATGGCCGTGACTATGGTCGTGACTATGGTCGTGACTATGGTCGTGACTATGGTCGTGAATATTGCCGTGACTATGACCGTGACTATGGTCTTGACTATGGCCGTGACTATGACCGTGATAATGGCTGTGACTATGGTCGTGACTATGATCGTGACTATGGCCGTGACTATGGCCGTGACTATGGTCGTGACTATGGTTGTGACTATGGTCATGACTATGGTCGTGACTATGGTCGTGACTATGGCCGTGACTATGGTCGTGACTAAGGCCGTGACTATGGTCGTGACTATGGTCGTGACTAAGGCCGTGACTAAGGCCGTGACTAAGGCCGTGACTACGGTCGTGACTATGGTCGTGACTATAGCCGTGACTATGGTCGTGACTATGGTCGTGACTATGACCGTGACAATGGCCGTGACTATGGTCGTGACTATGGCCGTGACTATGCCGTGACTAAGGCCGTGACTATGGTCGTGACTATGACCGTGACTATGGCCATGACTATGGTCGTGACTATGACCGTGACAATGGCCGTGACTATGGTCGTGACTATGGCCATAACTATGGCCGTGACTATGACCGTGACTTTGACTGTGACTATGGCCGTGATTATGGCCGTGACTATGACCGTGACTATGGCCGTGACTATGGTCGTGACTATGGCCGTGACTATGGTCGTGACTATGGTTTGACTATGGTCGTGACTATGGTCGTGACTATGGCCGTGACTATGGTCGTGACTATGGTTTTGACTATTTTCGTGACTATGGTTGTGACTATGGCCGTGACTATGGTCGTGACTATGGTCGTGACTATGGCCGTATCTATGGTCGTGACTATGGCCGTGACTATGGCCGTGACTATGGTCGTGACTATGGCCGTGACTATGGTCGTGACTATGGCCGTGACTATGGTCGTGACTATGGCCGTGACTATGGTCGTGACTATGGCCGTGACTATGGTCGTGACTATGGCCGTGACTATGGTCGTGACTATGGCCGTGACTATGGCCATGTAGACTATGAGAGGAATATCACGGTGTATAACTTGGCCTTCCTCGTGAGGCACACTGCCACATGCCTCGTGAGGCACACTGCCACATGCCTCGTGAGGCACACTGCCACATGCCTCGTGAGGCACACTGCCACATGCCTCGTGAGGCACACTGCCACATGCCTCGTGAGGCACACTGCCACATGCCTCGTGAGGCACACTGCCACATGCCTCGTGATGCACACTGCCACATTCCTCGTGAGGCACACTGCCACATTCCTCGTGAGGCACACTGCCACATGCCTCGTGAGGCACACTGCCACATGCCTCGTGAGGCACACTGCCACATGCCTCGTGAGGCACACTGCCACATGCCTCGTGAGGCACACTGCCACATGCCTCGTGAGGCACACTGCCACATGCCTCGTGAGGCACACTGCCACATGCCTCGTGAGGCACACTGCCACATGCCTCGTGAGGCACACTGCCACATGCCTCGTGAGGCACACTGCCACATGCCTCGTGAGGCACACTGCCACATGCCTCGTGAGACACACTGCAACATGCCTCGTGAGGCACACTGCCACATGCCTCGTGAGGCACACTGCCACATGCCTCGTGAGGCACACTGCCACATGCCTCGTGTGTCGCCAAAACAATGCAGTATTGTGACACTTAAGGCATGGTAGTTTGTCAATAGCGGCTTGCTGGGGTGTCACCAGAGAAGTATCGCGTTGTCTTCATAGGCATTAGAGTGTCACGTGAGGCAAGCTACGGTGGGGTCTCCTAAACCATTTGTTCACTATGTGCTCCTCTTGTCGGAAATCCGACACACATAATAACATAGCATCCCCTCATAGGATCAACTAATTTAATGCCACTATTATGACGTAACGTTACATAGTTTTCATGAGAACGCGCTAAGCCACCATGAGGACAAGGATATGGTATTTGGAGGACAAAAGGAACATTCGTGAACCAATTGGATTGTGATGGATGGAATGCCGACCTGCGAACTCGTATAATGGCTCGTTGTGGATTTGTCACACCGAACACAGTTCTTAACTACGCCATATAACTTTGGTCCTGATTTGGTCAGGAAATCAGAGACGTTTACCTTGACTTGTGTCTTAGGTTTAAGATGTGGATAGATCCCCACCTGTTCTGTGAGGATCGTTTTTTATAACCCTACCTTGAAGTAGACACCAGGTCTTTACCTCGGTTGGTTTGTTCTCGAGTGTTAGAAATGTGTAATATTTGTTATCAGTCGTCCTCAGGCTAGAGGAGAAGCAGGCAGGATGTACCCCTGCTCCTGTTTGAAATAGGCCTAGGCCTAAGGTCTAGTCTTCAGTGCGCCAAGTAGGTCAGCTACAGCGGCACTAAGTGTGCACTGCCCCTCCTATCAACTGTGGTAGGCCGTGGATGTGTGGATTGTCCAGAAATTAAGGCAGTAATTGTTAATGTGGCAATATCGAGGCACGCTGAGGGGAGAGTTGTGAGGTAGGTGGGCCGCCTCACGGTACCTGGTGCCCCAGGCATCACTCCTGTGAAAAATAGTCTTTGTGCCCTCCCTACCCAAGGTCGTGGTTTGTGTGTGCGACTAGTGTGTTTACACAAGAGACTGCCAGGACACCCCATATAGCGCTCCCTACACTACGTGTGAGTGTAAACCTTGTGCCTTGTAGGTGGCTATATGTGCATGTGTGTGTGTGTAGGGCAGAGTGCAGTGTTGAAGACATACCACCCAACAACACATGAAGTGAGCCGCAGCAAATAGATGGTTTATGACACGAGAAGTAAGACTTTGAGACAACGAGGGAACATGGCTGGTGTGCCTGAGAGCCAGTGCGGCCCCCCCGGCGGGGGCTCCTGTCCCAGCCAGGGGCCCCTGGATGCTGAGCCACACCCGGGGCCCTCCAGTGAGGATCTCCACCAGGGGCCCTCCAGTTAGGATCCCCACCCGGGTCCCCCCAACAGTAATGGGACAGATGACTCTACAACAGAGGATGATGATGATAACTACGAACTAATCCAAGGCAGAAACGCAAAGAGGCGGGGCAAGGTACAGCGACAGGATGAGCAGCAGCAGCAACCTCAACAACAACAACAACAACAACAACGACGACAAGACGGAGACCGTGAGTGCCACACCCTAATCTTTCCTGCAATGGGATTGACAGCAGCAGAGAAGTATAGATGGATTGTTGAGGCCGCCCGCGCCAACAGAGCAGAGTATCGCTTAGAGAGCAGGTGTGTAGGCGGCAATGTTAGTGCACGGGTGCAGGGTTACAGTGCCCTGCAGTACTTCACAGAGACCAGTCTCGAGTATAACGGTAAGAATGTTAAATTGTTGGAAGCAAACCCACAGACAAGACAAACTAAAATTATAATTAAGAACTATAGTATTCATATTGACGTGAACTTTCTCAAGGACCATGAACAGATTGTTTGGGTCAAGCGCAACACTGGACCAGGGGGACTGGCCAAAAATCAAGCAATTGCTATGTGGAAGGGAGACCTGCCCCAAGACATTAAAATACCAGGCATGAGGCCGTGCAAAGTGGAGAGGTATATTGGCAGTCCGTCCTTATGTGGCAAATGTCAACAGTGGGGTCACAGAACGTGGCAATGTGATCAAGCAATTAGGTATGGGTGTTGCAGTGGCTCTCACGACACCAAGCAGTGTCTGGCCAAGCTTGCACCGGGTGGGGTTGGCGGGGTAATACCTAGATGTGTCAACTGCAAGCAGTCCCATCATGCCTGGAACAGGTATTGCAGCAAGAGGCCTGGCTGGCAGGGCTTGAGAAGGACGCCGACGCAGACAGCAGGTGGACCAGTGAACAGGGGCGGGAATGGCTCCGTGAACAGTACCACAGCAAGCCAGGGTACAGCCTCCAGTAGGCAGACAACAGCCTGGGGTAGTGGTGGAGTGACCCACCACCACCCCGCACAGGCCCAACCAGACCCCCTCCCTCTCACAAACCCACTTACCTCTACCCCACTCACTAACCCCAACCTTATCCCCCTCACTAACCCCAACCCTACCCCACCCAACAACCCCATTCCTGCCTCATCACCCATACCCCCTAACGCCCCCCAGTCAACCAGCCCTTCCGCCTCTCAGGCGACCCTCCCTTCCCCCCACTCTACCACTCCTCACCACCCACCAGCCAACACCTCACTGACTCCAGATAAAACAATGCCGCCCGATATGGAAGCAATGATTACCCGCGTGATAATAAATCACCCACTCATGCAAGAACTAATGAGGAAGCAACAAGAACTAATGAGCAAGCAAAATAAACTTGAAACTACCCTATGTACAATCCAGAAGACCCAGGGGGACATACTTCACATGCTGCAGGGCGTGAACTTGTTTCTGGCGAGATCAGCAGGTTGCAACTGCATGCATGAGGATGCAACACGAGCCACGGCACATAACAGCAGACTCGGTACTATCGCTGCCCTAGTGAACACACCACCACCAGTGAACACAACACCACCAGTGAACACACCACCAACACCAGTGAACACAACACCACCAGTGAACACACCACCACCACCACCACCAGTGAACACAACACCACCAACAGCACCAGCAGTGAACACAACGACACTAGTGTACACAAACCATTGACCACTGGCACCCATACAAACAGTACCACCAGCACATGACGGTGGTGCAACACCACATACAACACCACCAGTGCACACACTCTCACCAGCAACAACACCGCTGCACACAGCACATCTGATGACCAACACCTCCACGATGGATAACCACGGTGAAGAAAGTCTCACTATCCTACAATGGAACTGCAATGGCGTACGTAATAGAATTAATGACATCATACAATTCGCTCGTGAACACCAAACTGACGTCATAGTGCTACAGGAGACGATGGTAGGTGATGACTTCAACCCAAGGTTCAGCGGTTATCGCAAGTTCTCCCTGCCCTCTGGGGAAATAAAACGGGGTCTCATCACTTTTGTAAATAACAACATTCCGATGACCTAACAACAGATTATTGATGACCTGCACATGGGGGATGAGTTTGAATCACTGGGAGTAACCATTTACTTAAACAATAATGCCCTACATATAATCAACCTATATGTGCCACAGAGTAAACTTGACCTTGACACACTGCCTGAATTTATTAATGAGGAACCTACCCTGCTGGTCGGTGACCTGAATGCCAGACACCCACACTTTGGTGCCAACTGTCATCAGCCCAATGTCAATGGACGGAAACTGTCACTCTTTGTCAGGGGAAGTGAAAACCTTAGAGTCCTGGGTGATGAACAGCCAACTCACCTCAGAGGAGGAAGATTAGACTATGCTCTCCTGCTGAATGCACAGGACACGGATGCCAGTACACACATTGTGCACAGTTTATGTAGTGACCACTGGGCACTAATTACCACCGTCGACATGAGCAAGAGAAGGAAAGAGACAAATAAAAGAAAAAGGTTATCACTCGGACCAGATATGAGGCCGCACTTCATACACAAGATGAGTGACTGGTTCACAGAATACCAAATCCCAGAAGACATTGACACATTTGTTGATGACCTTAATCACCAAATTGAGAGCTGTCTAAGAGTTCCGCGCCGTACACCTGGGCGAAGTAACCCTCAGAGGAAGAAAATAAAATGGTACGAGACTGATTACATAAAGATGCTTAACGCAAATGTGCGAGACATGAGTAGAGAGTACCGGAGACATCCTACTGAAAGTAACCAAGAGTTGTTTAAAACTGTGTGTCAAGTAGCCAGGGAAGAGAAGATTAAAGAGCGGGAAAGTCAATGGCTTGAGTTCACTAGCTCTATTGGACGGGAAACATCTGCAAGACAAGTGTGGGCAAAAATTCAGATAGCTAAGGGTGGCAGAGCCCGGCCTGCGGCTCACAAAGACCCCCAGGGTAAGGCTGAAGAACTAATTCACAAGTGGAGTGATGCAGCATCCTCCTCCTCCCTCCCTGCAGAAATCAGCAGGGAACAGCTCCTGCGACATGATGACAGAAGGATTAGGATAACAAGAGCACTGTCTAGTGATGACGAATATGGGGAACCAATCACAGCCCAAGAAGTTAGGGGCGCTATGAAAAAGGGTAAAAGTACAGCACCTGGTGAAGATGGCGTCACCTACGACATACTCAATGCACTGTGTGAAGTGTCTGGGAATCCACTACTCCACCTGTTTAACAAGTCATTCCTAAGTGGAGTGTTGCCCACACAATGGAAACACGCAATAATTGTTCCCATACCGAAGCCTAATGACCCTGGTAATTACAGACCTATCAGTCTCGTGTCATGCACCTGCAAGATGCTTGAAAGGATCATTCTAAACCGACTGTTGCACAAAATAGGCAGGTTAGGGGAGGGGGTCAATGGATTTGTTAAAGGACGGAGCACAGCAAATTGTATAGTTAATTACTTGGCTAATGACACGGCTAGGTACTCTGTATTTGTTGACATCAAAGGAGCCTTCGACAAAGCACAGGGGATTGCGATCCTGGACGAGCTTGCATGCATGGGTGTCAAGGGAAGACTCATGAAATGGGTTGAAGACTACCTCACAGGAAGGAAAGCCAAGGTTTGCTTCCATGGAGCAGTCTCCAGAACAATGAATATGGAACTCGGGACCCCCCAATGCGGAGTCTTAAGCCCTACACTATTCAATGTACTTATGAACGCCATTGCAAATATTGATTTTCCGGAAGGAACACAACAAGTGGGATATGCAGATGATGTCCTAATACAAGCTCCCACCTTGGGAAAAATTGAACAGACCATTGAACTCCTTGGAAGGAAATGTATTGAGCTCGGTTTCACTCTCTCCACAAACAAGACGAAGGCATACTCCCATCGCAAGCGGAGAGCAAATGAAGAACTGCAAATTAATGGTGTAACACTAGAATGGGTTGACCACTATCGGTACCTTGGCGTCACTGTCGGATCTAACAAGGGAAAGAAAGAGGAGTTCAATCAACTCATAGGAACATGCAAAAGTCGACTCAGGGCACTGAAAGCTATGACCTGGAATGGACATGGAGCCTCTATTACCGTGCTTAAAATGATGTACACAGCCTATGTGCGCTCCGTCATAGACTATGCCGCACCAGTTCTGTGCACCTACTCCCAAAGCGATATAAAAAGGCTTGAAAGCATTCAAAATGAAGCCATGACAATCATTCTTGGAGTTCCAAGGACTGCCAAAACGTCCAATCTACGAGAGGAGTTCCCTTCCCAGTGTTAAAAGCAGAATTCAGGAGCTGAATGTAAGCTTGCAATTAGGATAGCCAGAGATCCCATTACAATGATATTGCTAAGAAAAAACTGAGCTCTGTGCTATTTCAGGGGGAAACAGGAGAAGCAAAAAATGGCATCACAGGTCAGTCTGCTACCTCAAAGAGCTTCACCTGCTTGAGCAAGCCCGTGAGCTCCTGCCTGTAGAGAGGTTACCTCCCTGGGAGGATGACTCGTGCAAGATCATCATCAATGAAATGGCAACGAAAAAATCCAACATGATACCACAAGAAATGAGGCACAAGTATCTCGAGGAAATTATAAAGAAGCCGAAGATGAACTAGATCAAATATACACTGACGGGTCATCTAATCCTGTCAATGGCAGGGCTGGTGCAGCAACACGGTAATCAAGGATNGCCGTGACTATGGCCGTGACTATGGTCGTGACTATGGTCGTGACTATGGCCGTGACTATGGTCGTGACTATGGTCGTGACTATGGCGTGACTATGGTCGTGACTATGGCCGTGACTATGGTCGTGACTATGGTCCGTGACTATGGCCGTGACTATGGCCGTGACTATGGTCGTGACTATGGCCGTGACTATGGCCGTGACTATGGTCGTGACTATGGCCGTGACTATGCCGTGACTATGGTCGTGACTATGGTCGTGACTATGGCCGTGACTATGCCGTGACTATGGTCGTGACTATGGTCGTGACTATGGTCCGTGACTATGACCGTGACTATGGCCGTGACTATGGTCGTGACTATGGCCGTGACTATGGCCGTGACTAGGCCGTGACTATGGTCGTGACTATGACCGTGACTATGGCCGTGACTATGGTCGTGACTATGGCCGTGACTATGGCGTGACTATGGTCCGTGACTATGACCGTGACTATGACCGTGACTATGACTGTGACTATGGCCGTGACTATGGCGTGACTATGGCCGTGACTATGGTCGTGACTATGGCCGTGACTATGACCGTGACTATGGCCGTGACTATGTCCGTGACTATGGTCGTGACTATGGTCGTGACTATGGTCGTGACTATGGTCGTGACTATGGCCGTGACTATGGTCGTGACTATGGTCGTGACTATGGTCGTGACTATGGTCGTGACTATGGCCGTGACTATGGTCGTGACTATGGCCGTGACTATGGTCGTGACTATGGCCGTGACTATGACCGTGACTATGGCCGTGACTATGGCGTGACTATGACCGTGACTATGACCGTGACTATGGCCGTGACTATGGTCGTGACTATGACCGTGACTATGACCGTGACTATGGCCGTGACTATGTCCGTGACTATGGTCGTGACTATGGTCGTGACTATGGTCGTGACTATGGTCGTGACTATGGTCGTGACTATGGTCGTGACTATGGTCGTGACTATGGTCGTGACTATGGTCGTGACTATGGCCGTGACTATGGTCGTGACTATGGCGTGACTATGGTCGTGACTATGGCCGTGACTATGACCGTGACTATGGCCGTGACTATGGCCGTGACTATGGCCGTGACTATGGCCGTGACTATGGTCGTGACTATGGTCGTGACTATGGTCGTGACTATGGTCGTGACTATGGTCGTGACTATGGTCGTGACTATGGCCGTGACTATGGCCGTGACTATGGTCGTGACTATGGCCGTGACTATGGCCGTGACTATGGCCGTGACTATGGTCGTGACTATGGCCGTGACTATGGTCGTGACTATGGCCGTGACTATGGTCGTGACTATGACCGTGACTATGGCCGTGACTATGACAGTGACTATGATCGTGACTATGGTCGTGACTATGACCGTGACTATGGCCGTGACTATGGCCGTGACTATGATCGTGACTATGGCCGTGACGATGGCCGTGACTATGGTCGTGACTATGGTCGTGACTATGGCCATGACTATGGTCGTGACTATGGTCGTGACTATGGCCGTGACTATGGGCGTGACTATGGCCGTGACTATGGTCGTGACTATGGTCGTGACTAAGCCGTGACTAAGGCCGTGACTATGGTCGTGACTATGGTCGTGACTAGGCCGTGACTATGGCCGTGACTATGGTCGTGACTATGGTCGTGACTATGGCCGTGACTATGGCCGTGACTATGGTCGTGACTATGGTCGTGACTATGGTCGTGACTATGACCGTGACTATGGCCGTGACGATGGTCGTGACTATGGCCGTGACTATGGCCGTGACTATGGCCGTGACTATGGTCGTGACTATGACCGTGACTATAGCCATGACTATGGTCGTGACTATGACCGTGACAATGGCCGTGACTATGGTCGTGACTATGACCGTGACTATGACCGTGACTATGACTGTGACTATGACCGTGACTATGACCGTGACTATGGCCGTGACTATGGCTGTGACTATGACCGTGACTATGACCGTGACTATGGCCGTGACTATGTCCGTGACTATGGTCGTGACTATGGTCGTGACTATGGTCGTGACTATGGTCGTGACTATGGACGTGACTATGGTCGTGACTATGGTCGTGACTATGGTCGTGACTATGGTCGTGACTATGGTCGTGACTATGGCCGTGACTATGGTCGTGACTATGGCCGTGACTATGGTCGTGACTATGGCCGTGACTATGGCCGTGACTATGGCCGTGACTATGGCCGTGACTATGGCCGTGACTATGGTCGTGACTATGGTCGTGACTATGGTCGTGACTATGGTCGTGACTATGGTCGTGACTATGGTCGTGACTATGGCCGTGACTATGGCCGTGACTATGGTCGTGACTATGGTCGTGACTATGGCCGTGACTATGGCCGTGACTATGGTCGTGACTATGGTCGTGACTATGGTCGTGACTATGACCGTGACAATGGCCGTGACGATGGTCGTGACTATGGCCGTGACTATGGCCGTGACTATGGCCGTGACTATGGTCGTGACTATGACCGTGACTATAGCCATGACTATGGTCGTGACTATGACCGTGACAATGGCCGTGACTATGGTCGTGACTATGACCGTGACTATGACCGTGACTATGACTGTGACTATGACCGTGACTATGACCGTGACTATGGCCGTGACTATGGCTGTGACTATGACCGTGACTATGACCGTGACTATGGCCGTGACTATGTCCGTGACTATGGTCGTGACTATGGTCGTGACTATGGTCGTGACTATGGTCGTGACTATGGTCGTGACTATGGACGTGACTATGGTCGTGACTATGGTCGTGACTATGGTCGTGACTATGGTCGTGACTATGGTCGTGACTATGGCCGTGACTATGGTCGTGACTATGGCCGTGACTATGGTCGTGACTATGGCCGTGACTATGGCCGTGACTATGGCCGTGACTATGGCCGTGACTATGGTCGTGACTATGGTCGTGACTATGGTCGTGACTATGGTCGTGACTATGGCCGTGACTATGGCCGTGACTATGGTCGTGACTATGGCCGTGACTATGACCGTGACTATGGCTGTGACTATGGTCGTGACTATGATCGTGACTATGGCCGTGACTATGGCCGTGACTATGGTCGTGACTATGGTTGTGACTATGGCCATGACTATGGTCGTGACTATGGTCGTGACTATGGCCGTGACTATGGTCGTGACTAAGGCCGTGACTATGGTCGTGACTATGGTCGTGACTAAGGCCGTGACTAAGGCCGTGACTAAGGCCGTGACTATGGTCGTGACTATGGTCGTGACTATGGCCGTGACTATGGCCGTGACTATGGTCGTGACTATGGTCGTGACTATGGTCGTGACTATGACCGTGACTATGGCCGTGACTATGGTCGTGACTATGGCCGTGACTATGGCCGTGACTAAGGCCGTGACTATGGTCGTGACTATGACCGTGACTATGGCCATGACTATGGTCGTGACTATGACCGTGACAATGGCCGTGACTATGGCCATAACTATGGCCGTGACTATGACCGTGACTATGACTATGACTATGGCCGTGACTATGGCCGTGATTATGACCGTGACTATGGCCGTGACTATGGTCGTGACTATGGCCGTGACTATGGTCGTGACTATGGCCGTGACTATGGCCATGACTATGGTCGTGACTATGGCCGTGACTATGGTCGTGACTATGGTTTTGACTATGGTCGTGACTATGGTCGTGACTATGGTCGTGACTATGGCCGTGACTATGGTCGTGACTATGATCGTGACTATGGTCGTGACTATGGCCGTGACTATGGCCGTGACTATGGTCGTGACTATGGCCGTGACTATGGTCGTGACTATGGTTTTGACTATGGTCGTGACTATGGTCGTGACTATGGCCGTGGCTATGGTCGTGACTATGGTCGTGACTATGGTCGTGACTATGGCCGTATCTATGGTCGTGACTATGGCCGTGACTATGGGCGTGACTATGGTCGTGACTATGGGCGTGACTATGGTCGTGACTATGGCCGTGACTATGGTCGTGACTATGGCCGTGACTATGGTCGTGACTATGGCCGTGACTATGGTCGTGACTATGGCCGTGACTATGGTCGTGACTATGGCCGTGACTATGGTCGTGACTATGGCCGTGACTATGGTTTTGACTATGGTCGTGACTATGGTCGTGACTATGGTCGTGACTATGACCGTGACTATGGTCGTGACTATGATCGTGACTATGGTCGTGACTATGGCCGTGACTATGGCCGTGACTATGGTCGTGACTATGGCCGTGACTATGGTCGTGACTATGGTTTTGACTATGGTCGTGACTATGGTCGTGACTATGGCCGTGACTATGGTCGTGACTATGGTCGTGACTATGGTCGTGACTATGGCCGTATCTATGGTCGTGACTATGGCCGTGACTATGGGCGTGACTATGGTCGTGACTATGGGCGTGACTATGGTCGTGACTATGGCCGTGACTATGGTCGTGACTATGGCCGTGACTATGGTCGTGACTATGGCCGTGACTATGGTCGTGACTATGGCCGTGACTATGGTCGTGACTATGGCCGTGACTATGGTCGTGACTATGGCCGTGACTATGGCCATGTAGACTATGAGAGGAATATCACGGTGTATAACTTGGCCTTCCTCGTGAGGCACACTGCCACATGCCTCGTGAGGCACACTGCCACATGCCTCGTGAGGCACACTGCCACATGCCTCGTGAGGCACACTGCCACATGCCTCGTGAGGCACGCTGCCACATGCCTCGTGAGGCACGCTGCCACATGCCTCGTGAGGCACACTGCCACATGCCTCGTGAGGCACACTGCCACATGCCTCGTGAGGCACACTGCCACATGCCTCGTGAGGCACACTGCCACATGCCTCGTGAGGCACACTGCCACATGCCTCGTGAGGCACACTGCCACATGCCTCGTGAGGCACACTGCCACATGCCTCGTGAGGGACACTGCCACATGCCTCGTGAGGCACACTGCCACATGCCTCGTGAGGCACACTGCCACATTCCTCGTGAGGCACACTGCCACATGCCTCGTGAGGCACACTGCCACATTCCTCGTGAGGCACATTGCCACATTCCTCGTGAGGCACACTGCCACATCCCTCGTGAGGCACACTGCCACATGCCTCGTGAGGCACACTGCCACATGCCTCGTGAGGCACACTGCCACATGCCTCGTGAGGCACACTGCCACATGCCTCGTGAGGCACACTGCCACATGCCTCGTGAGGCACACTGCCACATGCCTCGTGAGGCACACTGCCACATGCCTCGTGAGGCACACTGCCACATGCCTCGTGAGGCACACTGCCACATGCCTCGTGAGGCACACTGCAACACGCCTCGTGAGGCACACTGCCACATGCCTCGTGAGGCACACTGCCACATGCCTCGTGAGGCACACTGCCACATGCCTCGTGTGTCGCCAAAACAATGCAGTATTGTGACACTTAAGGCATGGTAGTTTGTCAATAGCGGCTTGCTGGGGTGTCACCAGAGAAGTATCGCGATGTCTTCATAGGCATGAGAGTGTCACGTGAGGCAAGCTACGGTGGGGTCTCCTAACCCATTTGTTCACTATTGTCATGTTCACAGAAAATGGTACCATCCGTTTTCTTTGTGTGGCGGCTGGACGCCACTAGAGAGAGAAGGTAAACAAAGCATACAGGACGCTACCAGCTTGGGAGCTACTCTATCATGTAATTATTTAAGTATTAAAGTCAGTAACCAGGAATGACTTTACATCAACCTTACAACCAAGACTATCTCAGCTATACACAGACACCACACTGGCGACGAGGATGAACTGGGAACGCAGGTATTTTGTTCAACAAAACACAAGGAAGGAGCATGCTGTCTCGCCCAGAGGAGGAAGGAGAAGCTGTCTGTGAGCACCATACCCGATGCTGTATGCAACCCCATGCTGTGTGCTGACTGTTGCTGTGTGCTGATCGTTACTGTGTGCTGGCCGTTGCTGTGTGCTGGCCAATGCTGTGTGCTACCCAAGCTGTGCTGAGTGTTGCTGTGAGAGGAATCTGCCGACGCTGTGTACGAAACGACGCTTTGATGCAGTGTACAAAACCCGATGTTTTGGTTACGAAACGACGCTTCGTGCTACAAAATTCTTCACGCTGTGAACCAACTGCTGCCTACTGCTGCCAACTGCTGTACCAACTGCTGACAACTGCTGTACCAACTGCTAACAACTGCTGTGTTGCTGTGAGTAGGAACACACATGTACACAAGGGCTAGGTAAGAAGTCAGTTGCTGCTGTGTTGTGCACTGTTGTGAACTTTTGCATTAAAATGCTTGTGTGCTTTGCAAAATTAAAGTAATTACAGTGAATTCTTGAATAACATATACAGTGCAGTAAGTGTTATATATTCTGAGGAACATTTTAAGTGATAAGTTTAAATTTATTCAGTAAAAATGGCAAATATACCTCAGTTTCCTGCATTTGATCCTGACTGTGACCAGACAAACCTGTCACAGAGGTGGGTCAAATGGCTTAAAAGGTTTGAAAATTTGTTGATAGTTTCTGACATCAAAAGTGCTGAAAGAAAGCGTGCCTTTCTGCTTCATTATGTAGGTGATAGAGTTTGTGACATCTTTGATACACTGAAAGATACTGGTGGTGCTAAAGATTATGACACTGCCAAGGCCAAATTAACTGAGCATTTCAAACCAAGGCAAAATACTGCTATGGAAATTATGCATTTCAGTAGAGCAAAACAACTCTCTAATGAAAATGTTGATCAATACCATACACGTCTGCAGGGTTTAGCAGCCCACTGTGAGTTTGCTGATGTTGACAACGAAATCAAACAGCAAATAATTGAAACATGCACATCTACACGTCTTCGTCGAAGAGCTCTAGAACTTGTTGATGATGAAAGTTCTCTTAACAAGATACTGGATATGGCTCGTCGAATGGAAGATGCTGCACGTGATGCTCGTGCCATGGAGTGCAGTGCCAACAACGGTTCTGCCACTGTTACTAACAGTCATGAAGTATGTAAGGTTCAGGGAGTACACCATGATCGTAGAAGATATCATGCCAAACCTAACATTAAATTGAGCCGAGAACCACATCACAACTGGAGTCATGGAACAAGACTCAAGCAGTCACAACGACTCACATCAGAGGTTGTCAATAATAAATGTTACAATTGTGGAGGAGACTACCCACACCAAGATAATGTTTGTCCTGCACAAGGTAAGAAGTGCTATGAGTGTAGAAAACTAAATCATTTTGGTGCTATGTGTCGTTCCGCACTAAAGAAACCACAATCAATAAATAAAGCAATGTACGAGGATCAAGTCATAGGAGTCGAGGTGGCAAACATAATATTGCACCTCAAATCAAGAATGTTAATATACAAGACAACATTTCATTACAACCAGTCTCAGATGACAGTGAATGTGATTATATTATGGAGTACAATCAATCACAAAATGGAATGATCTTCCAAACAACCCAGAGACTATAGTATACATTGCTGGCATTTGTCTCAAAATTCTTATTGACACTGGATCAAACATTGACACCATTGCTGAGTGCCAATATGAGAAATTTAAAAAACAGTTACCAAAGCTTGAAAAATACAATGGTAAAGCCACTGCCTATGCTTCAAAGGTAGCCTTACCAGTGATTGGAACTTTCACTGCAGAGATTAAGTCAAAGAATGCAATGCTCATTACTACATTCCATGTTGTTAGGAATGCAAAGGAGTCTTTACTCAGTTACAAGACTTCAACCAAATTGGGGCTACTTCAGCTTTCTAATGCTGTAGCAGTGGAATCTGCAAACAATGTTGATGCTATTGTTGCTGAATTTTCTGATCGGTTTAAATCTAGGTTGTTATACTGATAGCAAGGTACATCTGCATATCAACCCAGATGTAATTCCAGTTGCCCAACCACATCGCCGACAACCATTCCATACTTGCAAGAAAATCGATGCCGAACTGGATAGGCTGATAGAACTAGATATCATTGAACCGGTAACAGGCCCAACACCATGGTAAGCCCAATTGTCACTCCACCGAAGCCGAAGAATCCAGATGAGATACGCATTTGTGTAGACATGCGTGTTCCCAACAAGGCAATAATACGTGAACGCCATCCTACACCCACTGTAGATGATATGATTTACCGCTTGAATGGTGCAACTGTATTCAGCAAGTTAGATTTAAACAAGGGCTATCATCAGCTTGAACTTGATGATGAGAGTCGATTCATCACAACGTTTACGACACATCGAGGTCTGTATAGGTACAAGCGCCTGAGTTTTGGTATTAACAGTGATGCTGAAGTATTCCAGCACATCATCAGCCAGGTATTGCAAGATATACCTAATGCTGACAACATGTCTGATGACATCATTGTTTATGGCCGTACCCAAGCTGAACACGACAAAGCTCTTCGTTCAACATTGCAACGCTTACGAGAAAAGAATTTGACGGTAAGCCGAGCAAAGTGTGAGTTCAATCAACATAAAATTGAATTCTTTGGACATGTACTTAGTGACAAAGGTCTATCTCCAGATCCTAAGAAAGTTGCAGATATCAAGAATGCTGCACCTCCTTCACATTGTGGGAGTATGCCTCCCAAGATCCTCCACAGTTGACTTGAATGGCTCATTGCAGTGCACAGTGCACTGATCTTCGTGCACAAAGTCTATTCCCTTAATCCTGGATAGTTTTCTGGCATGTTGGGTATCTCCAGAATGCCCACTTAACCAGGAACACTGTTAAAATACGTAGGCCGCCGTATGTCTAGGCAGGAAGTAGATACAGGGAGCTAAGTATACTTGCTACCAAAGGGTCAGTGAGTACATGGCTGGTGCCCGCTGAGACAGAGGGGAAGGCGCCAGCAGCGTCTGACCTCTGGGGTCAACCGGCGCGATGCTGAATAACAGCTATGACGTGTTCATGACGTCACTCCTGCTACTGCTCATCGAACGAGCTAATATGATTGGTTCCCGCTCATTTGCTGCAATGCTATTGGTCAAATTGTAACTCCTTTTGTGTTGTGTGCCACGAGATGCCCGGCACCCTTGCAAACTCATTCACGTGAGAGAGACCATACGAAGAGGACGTGTTCTGTTCTACCGGCCAATAGACTGATCACCGTCTATCCCTCACCGTCAAGTTAACTCAGCGTCTTTGCGATATACCACACACTCGCCAGAATCACGAGTGCGAATATATTGTTTAGAAGCCTAAAGTGACAAATCTCCAGAGCGAAACAGACTGGTATCAGGTAACCCCTGGTGACAAAGATCGTCGTGAGTGACCTAGAGTGAACTAAGGCAGTGCCGCCGCCTAAGTAATCTGTGTGTGACATTACCACAGTGTACAGTGTAGTGCATGGTACCGCCACTCATCCTGAGCATGTACCTCGAGCGCCCGCCGCCGCCCTCACTCCTACGTGACGTCACCACCTCACGCACTGTCAGTGCCAGTGTGTGCGCGTGTGTCTGTCTGTTAAGCATACAGCACGCCCTACTCACGAAATCATCTCAAGATACTGCAAGTACCCGCCGTGTCTACGAGCGAAACCAGCTATCAGGCCACCTACGAGTGCTTGTATAAACGAGTCTGAGTGAGTGCGTAGGAAAGGTACCTTATCTGTAAGTACAAGATCTTGTCATTGTTTATTGTTCTGTGTTGATCTGAGGGATCAACCACAGTTCTCACCTTCTTATACCTGTCGCAGGTTATAGGTGAATCGACGGTGAATGCGTGTTATATCTGTGTGGTATCACTCTGCATTTCATTCGTCTGTGGATGTGAGCTTCACATACACCACACGTTTAGTTATTGTGTGATTATCTTTGTGTTTATTGCATAGCATCATTACCGAGTATCCGGTTGGAACTCTTGTGATCCCTTTGCATACCGGCAGTTAGGTTGCCGTGTTAGTGATTGGCTGTCAACTGTGTTAAGTTAGGGTTTCTCCACGAGTGGATAAGAGTCGATTAGCCAGACGTCAAGAGTCTCGCTAATGCACCATAGCTTTGCTGACGCCAATCGAAAGTAAATCAAGCACCCTGTGTATTAGTGGTTAAGTTAGTAAATAAACTATGTTAAGCTTTATGCGGTGTTTCCGTTGAACCACTTCTGAATACTGCCAATATTACTCCAGCCTTCAGCTCTAAGTGTCTTCAACACCGAGTTGCCTGTAAGTCACTAAACTATAAATTTGATGAGGACCCTAGGAGTCCCTTAAAGGTGTTACATCATTGAGGAGATTCAACGACCACATGGGAGCAGGACCATGTGAGGCTAGTCTGAGAAGAGACCCACAAGGACTCTAACTCGACCTTGCTCCCAGGCCCTGTACGGTTGCTCTCGTG
>WNGS01003639.1:114262-127255 GCA_020271785.1 Procambarus virginalis
GAACCATCGCCGACAACCATTCCATACTCGCAAGAAAGTCGATGCCGAACTGGATAGGCTGATAGAACTAGATATCATTGAACCGGTAACAGGCCCAACACCATGGGTAAGCCCAATTGTCACTCCACCAAAGCCGAAGAATCCAGATGAGATACGCATTTGTGTAGACATGCGTGTTCCCAACAAGGCAATAATGCGTGAACGCCATCCTACACCCACTGTAGATGATATGATTTACCGCTTGAATGGTGCAACTGTATTCAGCAAGTTAGATTTAAACAAGGCTATCATCAGCTTGAACTTGATGATGAGAGTCGATTCATCACAACGTTTACGACACATCGAGGTCTGTATAGGTACAAGCGCCTGAGTTTTGGTATTAACAGTGCTGCTGAAGTATTCCAGCACATCATCAGCCAGGTATTGCAAGATATACCTAATGCTGACAACATGTCTGATGACATCATTGTTTATGGCCGTACCCAAGCTGAACACGACAAAGCTCTTCGTGCAACATTGCAACGCTTACGAGAAAAGAATTTGACGCTAAGCCGAGCAAAGTGTGAGTTCAATCAACATAAAATTGAATTCTTTGGACATGTACTTAGTGACAAAGGTCTATCTCCAGATCCTAAGAAAGTTGCAGATATCAAGAATGCTGCACCTCCTTCAACATCCACTGAAGTACATAGTTTTCTGGGAATGGCAAACTACTGTTCTCGCTTCATTCCAGATTTTGCTACCATTACGAAGCCTCTACGTGAGCTCCTGAAGAAAAATGCATCATGGTACTGGAGCGATGTCGAGCAAAATGCATTTGATGCTGTGAAAGATGCACTAGTAGAAAATGCGACTGCTGCATACTTTGATCCATCAATGGACACTGAGTTAACGGTGGATGCTAGTCCTGTTGGTTTAGGTGCTGTGTTAGCCCAACACAAACCTGGTCAACCAGATTCAAGAGTAGTAATTGCCTATGCCAGCCGTTCTCTCACAGATGTTGAGCAACGATACAGTCAGACAGAGAAGGAAGCTCTTGCTCTTGTATGGGGCTGTGAACACTTCAATGTGTATCTGCTTGGTGCACCCTTTACCACGATAGTCACTGACCACAAACCGTTGGAGACCATCTTCAATAATCCAAAGTCCAAACCACCAGCTCGCATTGAGAGATGGGCTCTTCGTCTGCAACCATACAACTTTACGGTGAAATACAAGCCAGGTGCAGGCAATCCCGCTGATTACATCAGTCGACATCCTGCCAACAGTTTCACCATCACCAAGCATCAGCAAGTTGCCGAGGAATATGTACACTCTGTAACCTGTGATGCAGTCCCTAAGGCTCTCACTCTTGATGAAATCCGTACTGCAACCCTAGAGGACCCAACTCTGCAAGCAACAGTGGATGCATTGACTAAGAAAAAGTTTCCACGCATCCCACCCTCAGGAGTTGACCAAGATGCATTCAAAGCACTTGAACGCATCCAGACAGAATTAAGTGTTACGCAACAACGCGACACCGTGCTGCGAGGTACTCGTATCGTCATTCCAGCTGTTCTCCAGCAACGTGCTCTGAAGCTTGCACATCAAGGACACCAAGGTCTTGTAAGGACCAAACAGCTGCTACGAGAAAAGGTGTGGTTTCCTGGCATTGATCGTCAAGCTAAGGACATGCATGATGCCTGTGTCCCTTGCCAAGCTGCAGTGGATACTTCAAGACCAACACCTCTACAACCTTCACCACTACCTGCTGCACCATGGATGGAAGTATCGATGGACTTCTGTGGACCGCTACCAACTGGAGAGTACTTGATGGTAGTCATTGATGATCACTCACGTTATCCAGAAGTAGAAATCATCACTTCCACATCTGCAAAGGCTGTCATCCCGAAGCTCGACAAGATCTTTTCAAACTTTGGCATTCCTGAAGTTGTCAAGACGGACAATGGACCGCCATTTAATGGACAAGACTTCGTCAACTTTGCTGAGCATATTGGATTCAAACACCGCCGTGTGATGCCACTACATCCTCAAGCAAATGGAGAAGTAGAGAGATTCATGCAACCTCTCATGAAAGCGGTACGCTGTGCTCATGCCGAAGGACGATCCTGGAAACAAGCTATGTATGCTTTTCTCAGGAACTACCGTGCAACACCGCATGGAACACTGGGCAAGTCGCCTGGCGAACTTTTATTTGGACGTCCTATGAGAATCGCACTACCTGTCATGCCAGCCAAAGTAACGGATAAACGTCTCGCTCAGAAGGATGCACTAGCCAAGGGCAAAATGAAAATTGCTCATGATCAACGTGCAAAGGAACAATTCATAAAGGTTGGAGATACTGTTCTCGTTAAAAAGAAAAAAGAGGGAAAGCTAGATATGCCGTATGATACAAAACCATATAAAGTGATTAGTGTAAAAGGAACTATGGTAACAGCGAGTAATAGAGATCATAGTATAACACGTAATATGGCTTATTTCAAAGTGATTCCAACTAGTGTAGAAAATGATGAAGTGCAAAGTCATGTAAAAGAAAAAGAAAAAATGAGTTATAACTCGATAAACAATTCATCGAGGGATATTCTTGTACTTAAGGACTCTCGTCCAAAACGTCATGTTAAACGCCCTACACGATATGATGATTAATTGTGTTCCTATGTAATGCAAAGTATTTACTTGTTATGCTAAACTAAATTTAATATTGTTTGAATAATGCAGATCTCTCATTCAATATTTTGTAACTTTGTATTACAGTTTCTTTCATGTTTGTTTAACATTGCATATGTATTTTTAACATTGAAATCCTTTGTGGTAAAGTTGTTTAAATTCTTTGTGTGTTTAATTAATGTTAAATGTATGCAATATCTCTTGATATGTTAATAACTTACTTTGTCTCAATAACTTTGCTTTGTGCTACAAGCATGGTAGACATCCTGTATTCATTCTTTTTAATGAAAAGGAGGGATGTCATGTTCACAGAAAATGGTACCATCCGTTTTCTATGTGCGGCGGCTGGACGCCACTAGAGAGAGAAGGTAAACAAAGCATACATGACGCTACCAGCTTGGGAGCTACTCTATCATATAATTATTTAAGTATTAAAGTCAGTAACCAGGAATGACTTTACATCAACCTTACAACCAAGACTATCTCAGCTATACACAGACACCACAACTATGTGCTCCTCTTGTCGGAAATCCGACACACATAATAACATAGCATCCCCTCATAGGATCAACTAATTTAATGCCACTATTATGACGTAACGTTACATAGTTTTCATGAGAACGCGCTAAGCCACCATGAGGACAAGGATATGGTATTTGGAGGACAAAAGGAACATTCGTGAACCAATTGGATTGTGATGGATGGAATGCCGACCTGCGAACTCGTATAATGGCTCGTTGTGGATTTGTCACACCGAACACAGTTCTTAATTACGCCATATAACTTTGGTCCTGATTTGGTCAGGAAATCAGAGACGTTTACCTTTACTTGTGTCTTAGGTTTGAGATGTGGATAGATCCCCACCTGTTCTGTGAGGATCGTTTTTTATAACCCTACCTTGAAGTAGACACCAGGTCTTTACCTCGGTTGGTTTGTTCTCGAGTGTTAGAAATGTGTAATATTTGTTATCAGTCGTCCTCAGGCTAGAGGAGAAGCAGGCAGGATGTACCCCTGCTCCTGTTTGAAATAGGCCTAGGCCTAAGGTCTAGTCTTCAGTGCGCCAAGTAGGTCAGCTACAGCGGCACTAAGTGTGCACTGCCCCTCCTATCAACTGTGGTAGGCCGTGGATGTGTGGATTGTCCAGAAATTAAGGCAGTAATTGTTAATGTGGCAATATCGAGGCACGCTGAGGGGAGAGTTGTGAGGTAGGTGGGCCGCCTCACGGTACCTGGTGCCCCAGGCATCACTCCTGTGAAAAATAGTCTTTGTGCCCTCCCTACCCAAGGTCGTGGTTTGTGTGTGCGACTAGTGTGTTTACACAAGAGACTGCCAGGACACCCCATATAGCGCTCCCTACACTACGTGTGAGTGTAAACCTTGTGCCTTGTAGGTGGCTATATGTGCATGTGTGTGTGTGTAGGGCAGAGTGCAGTGTTGAAGACATACCACCCAACAACACATGAAGTGAGCCGCAGCAAATAGATGGTTTATGACACGAGAAGTAAGACTTTGAGACAACGAGGGAACATGGCTGGTGTGCCTGAGAGCCAGTGCGGCCCCCCCGGCGGGGGCTCCTGTCCCAGCCAGGGGCCCCTGGATGCTGAGCCACACCCGGGGCCCTCCAGTGAGGATCTCCACCAGGGGCCCTCCAGTTAGGATCCCCACCCGGGACCCCCCAACAGTAATGGGACAGATGACTCTACAACAGAGGATGATGATGATAACTACGAACTAATCCAAGGCAGAAACGCAAAGAGGCGGGGCAAGGTACAGCGACAGGATGAGCAGCAGCAGCAACCTCAACAACAACAACAACAACAACGACGACAAGACGGAGACCGTGAGTGCCACACCCTAATCTTTCCTGCAATGGGATTGACAGCAGCAGAGAAGTATAGATGGATTGTTGAGGCCGCCCGCGCCAACAGAGCAGAGTATCGCTTAGAGAGCAGGTGTGTAGGCGGCAATGTTAGTGCACGGGTGCAGGGTTACAGTGCCCTGCAGTACTTCACAGAGACCAGTCTCGAGTATAACGGTAAGAATGTTAAATTGTTGGAAGCAAACCCACAGACAAGACAAACTAAAATTATAATTAAGAACTATAGTATTCATATTGACGTGAACTTTCTCAAGGACCATGAACAGATTGTTTGGGTCAAGCGCAACACTGGACCAGGGGGACTGGCCAAAAATCAAGCAATTGCTATGTGGAAGGGAGACCTGCCCCAAGACATTAAAATACCAGGCATGAGGCCGTGCAAAGTGGAGAGGTATATTGGCAGTCCGTCCTTATGTGGCAAATGTCAACAGTGGGGTCACAGAACGTGGCAATGTGATCAAGCAATTAGGTGTGGGTGTTGCAGTGGCTCTCACGACACCAAGCAGTGTCTGGCCAAGCTTGCACCGGGTGGGGGTGGCGGGGTAATACCTAGATGTGTCAACTGCAAGCAGTCCCATCATGCCTGGAACAGGTATTGCAGCAAGAGGCCTGGCTGGCAGGGCTTGAGAAGGACGCCGACGCAGACAGCAGGTGGACCAGTGAACAGGGGCGGGAATGGCTCCGTGAACAGTACCACAGCAAGTCAGGGTACAGCCTCCAGTAGGCAGACAACAGCCTGGGGTAGTGGTGGAGTGACCCACCACCACCCCGCACAGGCCCAACCAGACCCCCTCCCTCTCACAAACCCACTTACCTCTACCCCACTCACTAACCCCAACCTTATCCCCCTCACTAACCCCAACCCTACCCCACCCAACAACCCCATTCCTGCCTCATCACCCATACCCCCTAACGCCCCCCAGTCAACCAGCCCTTCCGCCTCTCAGGCGACCCTCCCTTCCCCCCACCCTACCACTCCCCCTCACCACCCACCAGCCAACACCTCACTGACTCCAGATAAAACAATGCCGCCCGATATGGAAGCAATGATTACCCGCGTGATAATAAATCACCCACTCATGCAAGAACTAATGAGGAAGCAACAAGAACTAATGAGCAAGCAAAATAAACTTGAAACTACCCTATGTACAATCCAGAAGACCCAGGGGGACATACTTCACATGCTGCAGGGCGTGAACTTGTTTCTGGCGAGATCAGCAGGTTGCAACTGCATGCATGAGGATGCAACACGAGCCACGGCACATAACAGCAGACTCGGTACTATCGCTGCCCTAGTGAACACACCACCACCAGTGAACACAACACCACCAGTGAACACACCACCAACACCAGTGAACACAACACCACCAGTGAACACACCACCACCACCACCACCAGTGAACACAACACCACCAACAGCACCAGCAGTGAACACAACGACACTAGTGTACACAACACCATTGACCACTGGCACCCATACAAACAGTACCACCAGCACATGACGGTGGTGCAACACCACATACAACACCACCAGTGCACACACTCTCACCAGCAACAACACCGCTGCACACAGCACATCTGATGACCAACACCTCCACGATGGATAACCACGGTGAAGAAAGTCTCACTATCCTACAATGGAACTGCAATGGCGTACGTAATAGAATTAATGACATCATACAATACGCTCGTGAACACCAAACTGACGTCATAGTGCTACAGGAGACGATGGTAGGTGATGACTTCAACCCAAGGTTCAGCGGTTATCGCAAGTTCTCCCTGCCCTCTGGGGAAAGAAAACGGGGTCTCATCACTTTTGTAAATAACAACATTCCCGCACAGATTATTGATGACCTGCACATGGGGGATGAGTTTGAATCACTGGGAGTAACCCTTTACTTAAACAATAATGCCCTACATATAATCAACCTATATGTGCCACAGAGTAAACTTGACCTTGACACACTGCCTGAATTTATTAATGAGGAACCTACCCTGCTGGTCGGTGACCTGAATGCCAGACACCCACACTTTGGTGCCAACTGTCATCAGCCCAATGTCAATGGACGGAAACTGTCACTCTTTGTCAGGGGAAGTGAAAACCTTAGAGTCCTGGGTGATGAACAGCCAACTCACCTCAGAGGAGGAAGATTAGACTATGCTCTCCTGCTGAATGCACAGGACACGGATGCCAGTACACACATTGTGCACAGTTTATGTAGTGACCACTGGGCACTAATTACCACCGTCGACATGAGCAAGAGAAGGAAAGAGACAAATAAAAGAAAAAGGTTATCACTCGGACCAGATATGAGGCCGCACTTCATACACAAGATGAGTGACTGGTTCACAGAATACCAAATCCCAGAAGACATTGACACATTTGTTGATGACCTTAATCACCAAATTGAGAGCTGTCTAAGAGTTCCGCGCCGTACACCTGGGCGAAGTAACCCTCAGAGGAAGAAAATAAAATGGTACGAGACTGATTACATAAAGATGCTTAACGCAAATGTGCGAGACATGAGTAGAGAGTACCGGAGACATCCCACTGAAAGTAACCAAGAGTTGTTTAAAACTGTGTGTCAAGTAGCCAGGGAAGAGAAGATTAAAGAGCGGGAAAGTCAATGGCTTGAGTTCACTAGCTCTATTGGACGGGAAACATCTGCAAGACAAGTGTGGGCAAAAATTCAGATAGCTAAGGGTGGCAGAGCCCGGCCTGCGGCTCACAAAGACCCCCAGGGTAAGGCTGAAGAACTAATTCACAAGTGGAGTGATGCAGCATCCTCCTCCTCCCTCCCTGCAGAAATCAGCAGGGAACAGCTCCTGCGACATGATGACAGAAGGATTAGGATAACAAGAGCACTGTCTAGTGATGACGAATATGGGGAACCAATCACAGCCCAAGAAGTTAGGGGCGCTATGAAAAAGGGTAAAAGTACAGCACCTGGTGAAGATGGCGTCACCTACGACATACTCAATGCACTGTGTGAAGTGTCTGGGAATCCACTACTCCACCTGTTTAACAAGTCATTCCTAAGTGGAGTGTTGCCCACACAATGGAAACACGCAATAATTGTTCCCATACCGAAGCCTAATGACCCTGGTAATTACAGACCTATCAGTCTCGTGTCATGCACCTGCAAGATGCTTGAAAGGATCATTCTAAACCGACTGTTGCACAAAATAGGCAGGTTAGGGGAGGGGGTCAATGGATTTGTTAAAGGACGGAGCACAGCAAATTGTATAGTTAATTACTTGGCTAATGACACGGCTAGGTACTCTGTATTTGTTGACATCAAAGGAGCCTTCGACAAAGCACAGGGGATTGCGATCCTGGACGAGCTTGCATGCATGGGTGTCAAGGGAAGACTCATGAAATGGGTTGAAGACTACCTCACAGGAAGGAAAGCCAAGGTTTGCTTCCATGGAGCAGTCTCCAGAACAATGAATATGGAACTCGGGACCCCCCAAGGCGGAGTCTTAAGCCCTACACTATTCAATGTACTTATGAACGCCATTGCAAATATTGATTTTCCGGAAGGAACACAACAAGTGGGATATGCAGATGATGTCCTAATACAAGCTCCCACCTTGGGAAAAATTGAACAGTCCATTGAACTCCTTGGAAGGAAATGTATTGAGCTCGGTTTCACTCTCTCCACAAACAAGACGAAGGCATACTCCCATCGCAAGCGGAGAGCAAATGAAGAACTGCAAATTAATGGTGTAACACTAGAATGGGTTGACCACTATCGGTACCTTGGCGTCACTGTCGGATCTAACAAGGGAAAGAAAGAGGAGCTCAATCAACTCATAGGAACATGCAAAAGTCGACTCAGGGCACTGAAAGCTATGACCTGGAATGGACATGGAGCCTCTATTGCCGTGCTTAAAATGATGTACACAGCCTATGTGCGCTCCGTCATAGACTATGCCGCACCAGTTCTGTGCACCTACTCCCAAAGCGATATAAAAAGGCTTGAAAGCATTCAAAATGAAGCCATGACAATCATTCTTGGAGTTCCAAGGACTGCCAAAACGTCCAATCTACGAGAGGAGTTGTCCCTTCCCAGTGTTAAAAGCAGAATTCAGGAGCTGAATGCTAAGCTTGCAATTAGGATAGCCAGAGATCCCCATTACAATGATATTGCTAAGAAAAAACTGAGCTCTGTGCTATTTTCAGGGGGAAACAGGAGAAGCAAAAAATGGCATCACAGGTCAGTCTGCTACCTCGAAGAGCTTCACCTGCTTGAGCAAGCCCGTGAGCTCCTGCCTGTAGAGAGGTTACCTCCCTGGGAGGATGACTCGTGCAAGATCATCATCAATGAAATGGCAACGAAAAAATCCAACATGATACCACAAGAAATGAGGCACAAGTATCTCGAGGAAATCTATAAAGAAGCCGGAGATGAACTAGATCAAATATACACTGACGGGTCATCTAATCCTGTCAATGGCAGGGCTGGTGCAGCATACACGGTAATCAAGGATAATACTTTCCAACGCAGACATGAAGAAAAAGCACGTATTGAGAACTATGCTTCTTCAACGCAAGCAGAGCTAACTGCCATTGTTATGGCGTTAAGGTTTCTTGAACGGAACACTAATGGTGCAGTGATTTGTACCGATTCAAAAGCAGCACTGCAAAGCCTAAGTAAAAATCGGGCAGAAAATCTTGCAATAGTCGCTGAAATTAAGAGAGCTGTGAGAGTACTTACCAATCAGGGAAGAGTCATCAAGTTTCTGTGGATCCCCTCCCATGTTGGAATATGTGGGAATGAACGAGCAGATGTGCTGGCTGCTGAAGGCGCTGAAGGAGACCATATTGAATACTTCATACCCAAGACTCTCCTACAAATTAGAGGTATTGTCAGGCAACATCACCGTGACAAGGTAACTGAGGAAAGGAGGATAGAAGCACAAACCAGTGAATCTATACGATGGTACAACATGGTTGCAGCTGGCAATCCCAATCGTTATGGCCGAAGAGGAGGAGGACGAGTGAGAGAATCAGTGATAGCGAGAATCCGTCTTGGATACAAATATTCTTGGAGATATGGAATGGAAACAACAGTTGATCAGCGAAGTTGCAGAATCTGTGGTGAGAGTGATGGACACCGCCTTGACCATTATCTACGTGAATGTGAACACCCGAGAGACATTAGAAACATGTGTAGAATAATAAACCCCACATTGTTTGAGTTAGGAAAACATTATTTGTCAAATATTGATACTGTTCTTAAAAGATTTCCCCTTTTGCACCCGCAAGATAACGTAAGCTTTTAAGGGTTGATAGATGTTAATCTTCTTGTTTAAGGAGCTGTTCACTTGAGACAGTTAAGCAAGTCCCAGCTGTGTCTGGGTACAAGTGACAGGATGAACAACCCAGCGGGTTTTCTTCCTATTGGGGAGTGTTGTACATGCTGCTATGGCGGTGTGTCCACTCACAAGATGAGTGGCGCTGCCCAATAAACTCGCCCCTCGGGGCAAAATTTAAAAAAAAAAATAAATTTGTTATTGTGGCTGTTAAGATCACTTTAGCTGGCAGCATATTAAGTGATTCTTCCACTTTGCAGTATTTACCCGCATTGTGGTTTCATATGGTTTCAATGACTGTAGAGTTCTCGTAACTTCCTTGTGCAAACGCAGCGTGATATTTAGCACGTCTGAACCTGTGATAAACACCAAGAACATTCTAGCATTTGTTAGTGTGATGAGAACCGGAATCGTTTGCCACCATAAAATATGACTTACCGTTCCTGTGGTAATCAGTTTGATTTGCAGAGGCTTTTTACTGTTATATGTTAAATAAAATTTATTTTGAAGAATCTGTTTATAATCTGAAGCCAATAAGTAGGAATGAATAGTTATTGTGTTTCTATGTTACAAGCTGTACATTGGGAGGCTGGCGACTGCTTCAAGCGCATTAACAGAGTTCAGGTCTTTTTGTGTGTTGGATTACACTTACACGCCGAAGAGTGGACCAGGAACGGATCAAACATAGTTGAGGAAATGACCATTACATATGTCAAACAATGTGTGTCTTGATCAAGGTATTCAAGGCCCAAAGGCAGGTGATATGTTTTAGAGTGTCAAGGCGGTGCGTAGTCGGATGGCTAACACATTCAAGCAAGAAGATCGAGTTTGAGATTAGAATCAGAGAGGATGTCGGCCACAGAAGGTGCAGGTCTATAGTCGGACGACAGGGAAGATGAGGGACCCAGAGCAAGGTATGGGCCAGCTATAACGATTGTATACAGTCGAACTTTTGTGGGTGTGTGAATAGATGAGTAATGACAGGCTAACCCTGGGGATGGTCTTATGTGGTTCTTGGTGGGAGTTTAGGATGTTTGTGCGATGTATGGACCGGTTTGGGTCTATACCTTGGACTAACCAGTCCAAAGTATAGACCAGTTAAAATAGACTACACACCCATTTTTGTACCGCCCGAAAATCGAACTCGGGATACTCAATTACAAGTCGAGAATATAGTCACAGTACTGTCGAGACAAAAAGGTTATCGGGCCTGTCCGGGAGCTGAACCCGAGCCTCTCGCATCCTAAGCAAGAATCATACCACTAGACTAACAGGCCTATATATATAAATATATCGGATCATGTATTTCTTCCGAAAAGGGTCAATGACGTTCCAGAACACATTTAAGCAAGGAATAATTTCCTTTTATTTGGAAATGTTTGCCTCACCGTACCTCCAAGGAGGGAAAAATCACTTGCATTCTCGGTCATTAGGGCGATAAATGAATACCCAATGGGGGGGGGGGAATATCCTAGTTCACCGGCTTTCTCGAGTAAAACACACTCTTCGTAGAAATGGTAAGAAAACACATTGGAAACATACAAAATCAGAGTGCAAATCTCCAAGAAAATTGAAGAGGGAAATATCTCAAGTGCTACTCGTGTCCTCACCAGTGACGATAAAATTATGGCTCGTGCCACAGCACGAGCCCAGCAAGGCAAGCACCCACCCAAAGCCCCACGAGACGACAACATCGTACCACCACCAGTCGGGACCAGTTAACAGTTGGATCCAGTAACTGTTGGTGAATCTCAGGTCTACAAAGCATCAGACCGTCAATCAGCATATACAACATAGCCTACTTTCTATGTGGTAGGAACACACTTAGGGGGATCGATCACTATTATTGCTATAATTCCGCTTCACCAACACTATACTCACCCATTTGTCCGACCTGGCTTACTGTTCCAAGGTATGGCACTGACGGTACCACTCAACCTTATTCTTTCCTTAACTGAACAAACGCTATAGAAGCTCACTATATACTTGATCACTGCGTTTGTGGGCACTCCTGAGACTAGAAACTATCTTGTGTCTGTAACACTTCAATGTTTCCAGATAATTGACGTTAGTTCGCGGACGCCCACTGACACGCTTGTCTCTCACTACTCTCCTCTCACGACTATGAGACAGTCGTGAGTGTCTCTGAGAGTACCTGTGGAAGTGAGTGAGTGAGTGTCTCTGAGAGTAGCTGTGAGAATGAGTGTGTGTGTCTTTGGGAGTTCCTGTGGGAGTGAGTGCGTGAGTGTCGCTGAGAAGTACCTGGGGGAGTGAGTGTGTGAGTGCCTCAGAGAGTACCTGTGGGAGTGAGTGTGTGAATGCCTACGTATGTTTCTGAGACTACTTATTTCAGGACTTCTGTTATTTTTATCTGTGAGAACCTTAGTAAATTTATCTGTGAATCCCTCTGTGAGTGTCTCTCTGAGTATATCTCTGAGTACATCTGAATCTTTATGAGAGTTTATGTAAGTGTCTCCCAACGTGTCTCTGTGAGTGTTTCTGCAAGTGTCTCATGAGGTTTTTCTGTGGGTGCCTCTAAGAATACCTGCGTGGGTCTCTCTGTGAGTACCTATTTAAGTGTCTTTGTGAGTTTCACTATGAGCGTTTCTGTTTATGTCTGACTGCTTTTATGAGCGCCTGTATTAGTTTGTCTATGAGCGCCTGTACTAGATTGTCTATGAGCGACTGTATTAGTTTGTCTATGAGCGCTGTATTAGTTTGTCTATGAGCGCTTGTATTAGTTTGTCTATGAGCGCCTGTATTAGTTTGTCTATGAGCGCCTGTATTAGTTTGTCTATGAGCGCCTGTATTAGTTTGTCTATGAGCGCCTGTATTAGTTTGTCTATGAGCGCCTGTATTAGTTTGTCTATGAGCGCCTGTATTAGTTTGTCTATGAGCGCCTGTATTAGTTTGTCTATGAGCGCCTGTATTAGTTTGTCTATGAGCGCCTGTATTAGTTTGTCTATGAGCGCCTGTATTAGTTTGTCTATGTGTATTAGTTATCTATGAGCGCCTGTATTAGTTTGTCTATGAGCGCCTGTATTAGTTTGTCTATGAGCGCCTGTATTAGTTTGTCTATGAGCGCTGTATTAGTTTGTCTATGAGCGCCTGTATTAGTTTCTCTATGA
>WNGS01003640.1:0-15379 GCA_020271785.1 Procambarus virginalis
CGCGCACACACACAGACAAATGGAATGCATTAGGAAGCGATGTGGTGGAGGCTGACTCCATACACAGTTTCAAGTGTAGATATGATAGAGCCCATTAGGCTCAGGAAACTGTACACCTGTTGATTGACGGTTGAGAGGCGGGACCAAAGAGCCAGAGCTCAACCCCCGCAAGCACAACTAGGTGAGTACAACTAGGTGAGTACAGACACTCATACAGACGCACACACACACAATAACAATGTGAGGAACACAAATTGTGTTCCTCACGTGTTGCCCCAAAGAATGAGGTGATTTGATAAAATGCTATGCCCAAGATTACCATCCGAGTGCCGGCGGGGAAGTGGTTCAAATAGCTTCGGCTATCACTTCCTTATGTCTGGTCGTGATGGTCAAGCGGATTAAGGCGTCCTGTAGATACCAGTTGCATTGCTCCTGGGAGTATGGATTCGAGTCACTTCTGGGGTGTGAGTTTTCATTCACATATATATATATATATATATATATATATATATATATATATATATATATATATATATATATATATATATATATATATATTCAATTTTCCTTCCATTCCTTCTTCCACTTTGTCAATCTTCTGAGTATTGTATGTCTCTATCCTTCTTGTCTCCATTATTCTAGTGACGTCAGGTTTTGTTATTTCAATATGTGTGTCTGTGTGTGTCTGTGTATTCATCTAGTTGTATTCACCTAGTTGTGATTGCAGGGGTTGAGCTCTGCTTTCTAGGCCCGTCTCTCAACTGTCAATCAATCAACTGTTACCCGGTCCATAGGACTACGTATCAAGCATGCTGTCTACTTAGTTACCAGCGCCTCGGTGTGTGTGTGTGTGTGTGTGTGTGTGTGTGTGTGTGTGTGTGTGTGTGTGTGTGTGTGTGTGTGTGTGTGTGCGTGTGTGTGTGCGTGTGTGTGTGTGTGTGTGTGTGTGTGTGTGTGTGTGTGTGTGTGTGTGTGTGTGTGTGTGTGTGTGTGTTTGTGTGTGTGTGTGGTGTGTGTGCATGTGTGTGGGAATTTTCCATAATATAATTTCCTTTCAGCCGTCAATTAACTTTTACCAATCAGCGACGATCATTAACCAGTTGTAATTACCGGGAGTTCATTACAAAAAAATCCAAGATAATCCCAACTACATCAAATTTCACCATCCTCTAACAGTGGTTTTCATCCTCCAACCTCCAATTAACTCTCACCACTACTCCAAGCAAGTCAAGAAAATGACCTGTTAGATTTTTGGTCCTGCAAGGAAATCACTCGTATGAAAATTCGAAGGTGTTTGGCCTTCCAAATTATTACATATAACCTTCGTTCACCCTTGTTAAGCCTTCGTTTAACTTGTTAAACCTCTCTTCGCTTACATATAACCTCCATCGAACGCCTGTCGCGATGCTTTGTAGCGAAACAGAAGATAATTCAATATCAATTCAGATCCACTAGTCTGTTTTTACTGTCTACAGTATCTCAAGGATATTAACCCACTGAGCCTTCATAGCTCGCCGAGGTTGCAAACCTTATCTGGAAACCTCCCCCCATGATGCCGTTCCATCAGCTCCAACCCCACCATTAACTGCCATGAAACCCCGAGAACCCGTACCTAAGCCATTTAACCACAGCAAACAACGCCTATTGGCTAACCGTGCAGCCATCAAACCCTATCAGTGGACATTAACTGCCGTCCTCACACCAGCGTCAGACATTTGGATACGACTCTCATTTTCACCACCTTCCTCCCACTACACACCCCCTTCTCAACCCAAAACTACTCCCATTTCCCTACATACTGCTTCCGCCTCCCTCCCCCTACCCAACACTTCCCCTCCCCCCACCTTCACTATCCAAAACAGAGCGAATTTTTGTAATATCTAAGCCGAGTTCGGGGAAGTTATCGTCCTGCGATATTTTACATTCTATCGGAAATTTTGCGAATTGCTTTTAGACATCAGGTCCGATAGGCGGAGGAAGATGAGGAGATGTAAAAATGGTTGATGAATGGTGTTGAGAGAGGGGACGGAGTGTGGGATGAGGGGAGCATGAATAGAAAGGAGAGATAGATGGGTAGGACGAGTGAGGCTGTGAATGACTAGTGAATATATGAAAGGGAGAAAATACACATGTTAATAAGAGAACGGACTTTATTTAGCTCCTTAAACTGATAAATTCTTCGTTCCACAGCTTCCTGTAACTAAACGAGTATGACACCCTACTGTCGCCCATGCCAGAACAGTCCTCAAACTTCCTCTTGCGGATTCACAGCGGAAACTAGCTACTCTTCCGTAAAATTTGGTGGTCCTCGCGTCAACAAAGCCACTCAAGATTAATTTTGGCTGGCTATGTTTTCCTCCTCTGCGTCTAGCAGTAGGCATCCATCAGTCTTAGGAGACTATGGACTTGCGCACTGGCGTCGGCCTGGTCTGGAGTGGAATCATAAGGGCGCAAAGCCTGGGTAGGTTGATTCGGGGGAGAAGATACATGTCGTACATGTTCTGATACATGTCGTATCAGAACACCTTGTTGACTGGACTGGAACACAAAATCCCAGTGTCACTAAAACTGCAGCCAGTCTTTCTGGGGTAACCCAGTGGCGAAGCAAGTAGGTGATCCTTTACTTCGTGCTGCAATGTTGCAGGACATGGTATGTGTGTTGCTTACTTCTGGTTCAAAGTTGTTAGCATGGCGGGGCCGTCAAACGTATTAAATTACGTTTAAAAACAAAGTAAAGCTGTTAAATCTAAAAAAGTATGGGGCACCTCCTATAGGCCATTGCAACACATCATCATAGCATCTAAGACCCCTTGGCCCTTGGAGCAAGTAGGCCAAGATGTTTCTCAAAGAGTTCTAGGCTCAGTGACGTAATAAGAGATCCAAGGGCTGCCAGTTTTACCGTCTCAGTGTGGCGGACCAAATGAAGGGAAGGGGAGAGCGCCAAGCCATTAGGACTATATAGCACTTGGAAGGGGTCAGGATAAGGATTTGGGATGGGACGGGGAAAAGGAATGGCGCCCAACCACTTGGACGGTCGGAGACCTTCACGCAGACCTGCATGAAGCGAGACCGTCGCTCTACCGTCCAGCCCAAGTGGTTGGACGCGAGAAACGCCTCACGTATTCAAGTTTCCTGGCCGGAATTCTGAGGAGCCTCTTGAGATTGACAACTCTGATCATTTCATATAATACTCATCTCGTGACCTGTAACTATATAAAGGGCGGGTTGGGAGTGTAAACAGTAAAATAAACCTGCTTGATGAAGACTTGTAAGGTCCCGTCGAATGTATTGTTGGTCTTTTCTCTTTGGTCTGGGCCTCAAGACAGCCCCAATCTTCCAATGTAAGAGATAGTGAGCAAGTGGAATGAGCCATAGGGTGATATAGTTGAATCTTATTCCACATATAGTTTTCAAAAGTAGCAAGAGCGTCACTATAATGGTGCATTTGGCGATGATCAACTGAAAAGTGTGAACTAGAAAGTGAAGCTCGCTCTGTAAGCACGGAGTGAGCTGAAGCTTTTTCAGTGGGAGTATTCAGTGAGCTTTAGCTTCTTCAGTGGGAAAATACAGTGAACTTCAGCTTCTTCAGAGGGAAAATACAGTGAGCTTTAGTTTCTTCAGTGGGAAAATACAGTGAGCTTTAGTTTCTTCAGTGGGAACATACAGTGAACTTCAGCTTCTTCAGAGGGAACATACAGTGAGCTTCAGCTTTTCAGTGGGAAAATACAGTGAGATTCAGCTTCTTCAGAGGGAAAATACAGTGAGCTTCAGCTTCTTCAGTGGGAAATACAGTGAGCTTCAGCTTCTTCAGTGGGAAAATACAGTGAGATTCAGCTTCTTCAGTGGGAAAATACAGTGAGATTCAGCTTCTTCAGAGGGAAAATACAGTGAGCTTCAACTTCTTCAGTGGGAAAATACAGTGAGCTTCAGCTTCTTCAGTGGGCACATACAGTGAGTTTCAGCTTCTTCAGAGGGAAGAAACAGTGAGCTTCAGCTTCTTCAGTGGAAAATACAGTGAGCTTCAGCTTCTTCAGTGGGAAAATACAGTGAACTTCAGCTTCAGTTGGGACATACAGGCGAGCACAGCCGCGGCGCTCACACAAAGGAAAACTGAACAAAAGGTACAGCGAAAAAAATATAATGACGCAAATTAAATTCCACTCAACAAAGACACAAGGCATGAAGCACTGAACACAACCCATGGGTCAACAAAAGAGAAAATCTAAAGGCATAAGCAGGCAGTGTGTGACAAAAGCATTGTCATCATAGGAAATGATGAAGGGTTTTCCGACCAAAAGACTCAGTCCTACGTAGGTTGAGCGGTGGATGACGATGAATCGCTTTGGGGTCAGTGATGGAAATCTCTACCTCTAAATGCTGATGCCGGACGATCTAAAGGAGGGCGCTTCACCTCTAACCTGCTTTGCTTTGTTAAGATGTTTATACAATCCGAGAAAACTCCTCCTAGGTTTCTTAGGAGGTTTCCTAGGAGGAAAAATCCTCCTCCTCCTCCTCCTAGAGCCGGTCGGCCGAGCGGACAGCACACTGGACTTGTGATCCTGTGGTCCCGGGTTCGATCCCAGGCGCCAGCGAGAAACAATGGGCAGAGTTTCTTCCACCCTATGCCCCTGTTACCTAGCAGTAAAATAGGTACCTGGGTGTTAGTCAGCTGTCACGGCTGCTTCCTGGGGGTGGAGGCCTGGTCGAGGACCGGCCCACGGGACACTAAACGCCCAGAATCATCTCAAGATACCTCAAGATAGGTTCCTACTCTTTGACCGAAGGAGCATCATTATCCCAAATGTGGTTTCAAAGCAAACTCAGCGGTATTGGGATTGTTTGTGGGAGAGAAAGTTGACCGGCTATGCTGCCTCCTGTCGGCATACGAGTCAATTGGTTCGTGTACAAGCAGTGGAGAACGTGTGTGTCATATCTTTAACCATCTCTTTGGATACTCCCCCGTCTGGAGGTTATACATGTCTGATTCAACACAAATATCACGGAGTATAAAATATTTTTTTAAAAAAGGAACGTTGTTTCTTCTCATATCTTATACAGTGTTACCAGGTTGTGTTTTTTTTTTGGGAAATATATGCAAGTAATGTTACAATTGACCTCAACGATTATCTTAAATTCTTATATTTTTGTTCTCCTCTCGCTTTTATTCGACCGTCACCCTAAACTCCTGCGACGCACCTGTGGAACTTTCGCGACGAACCTGTGCATCCTTCGCGGCGCACCTGTGTATCCTTCGCGGCGCACCTGTGTATCCTTCGCGGCGCACCTGTGTATCCTTCGCGGCGCACCTGTGGAGCTTTCACGACGCACCTGTGTAACCTTCGCGGCGCACCTGTGGAGCTTTCGTGGCACAGCTGTTTAAGAGCGGTGGCCTAGGCACTAACTACTCTGGGCCAGGTCTCCTACATGCCCAACTCTGACCTCAATGTTATCAAGTATCAGGTCGCTCTGAGTGACCCTCAGTAGAACGGACAGTGACGAATGAGTTTGTTGATCGATCAGAAGGTTAATCGTCCTTGCTGTTTGAAGACTTTGTCATCAGCACCCACAGGGAGAAGTACGTAGTCCTTTCTCTCTCTCTCTCTCTTCTCTCTCTCTCTCTCTCTCTCTCTCTCTCTCCTCTCTCTCTCTCTCTCTCTCTCTCTCTCTCTCTTTAAAGAAGGAATGAGAGAGAGAGGACAGAGAAAGAGAGAAGCGAAAAGAGGGAGAGGAGGAAGAGATAAGGAGAGAGGGGGCAGATGATGGGGAAAAGTGGTGAGGGGGAGGAGGGAAGAAAGGTGGAGACGGAGAGATTAGGAGAAAGAGGGAAGTGGGGTGAGAGGGGGGGTATGGGGAGAAAGTTGTAGATGTGAGAGAGAGAAGAGAGTGAAGACAGGAAAAAACAAAAATGAGAAGAAGAGATTTGGTGAGACGGCAGACAGGGAGACCTGGGTGCAGCCAGTTACTCACCCACTGAAGAGGTACACACACACACACACACACACACACACACACACACACACACACACACACACACACATGGGGTCTCGTAGCTGATGGACAGCGAGCGGGACTCCTCTTCCTGTGGCTCGGATTCGATTCCTGGCGCCGGCAGAGACAAATGGGACAGTGTTTCTTCACCCTGATGCCCCTGTTACCTAGCAGTCAATATGTACAAGGGAGTTAGCCAGCTGTTACGGGCGGCTTCCTGGGTGTGTGTGTAGGGGTGTGTGTGCGTATGCGTGGAAAAAAAAATAGTTAGTAATTAGTAACAGTTGGATTAACTGACAGTTATTAACTGACAGTTGATTAACTGACAGAGGCAGACCGAAAGAGCAGAGCTCAACCTCCGCAAGTTGAGGTTGAGCACAACTAGGTGAATACTGTGACGGTGTTCCCCCCTTCTAATCTCCCACGCCTGCTGTAGAGTCATGTCCACTATTCCGAGCGTTCTCTACATTGCAGGCAACAAGTGAACATGTGTGGGAGAGAACAGTATTCTCGAAGAGCCGAGAAATTCACGAAAATAGAACATTTTGTCCTGTGGGATAGGCCCTTTGGGAGCCAATATGGCGCTGGCAAGTCTGTTCTCCCGCCAAAACTGTGTGACGTCAGTGGCGCCAGATTGGTCACCGTCAGCGGCATGGCACTGGGAGCCAATGAAAACCAACTTTGGGAAAAGTGACGTCACATAGGCATGGGGGTCCGGCCGTGTTGGCGCCAGCGATATCAGTCTTTCACGACACGCCGAGAGGTAGGACGCGCGATCGGTCATCCCGTCAGAGTGACGGATTTACCGAACTCCGGTGGATTTAAGCGTCTCCAGTTGTTGGCACGCACTCTGTGAGGTCTCCTGTAACCCAGTGTGGCTCAGATAAGGAATTGACAAATATTGAGCAACAAGTGCTCGGGGACAGGTGCGTTGCAAGAAGTGGGCGGGCATCGACGTGTGTCGTCGTTGGCAGTTCCCAGTATAAGAGGCAGCTTAGTGGCCGGGCCACCCACCGTGAGTGAACCAGGTTGACAGCCTTGTCAACCAGGTTGAACGTGTGATCGACGATCCTGTCAAGTTGACAGTAACCCCACCTTCGTGGAACCTACGAGTCAACAGTTGGATGCAAGCACGTCGAGAAGTCTTCCCAAATACCTAGCGATATATCTAGACGACGAGGGATTGACAGTGTTGTGAGCTTCAAGAGCTCTGAAGTCGGGTGCTGTGCGTGTGTCGTCGGGACGACTGATAACTTCAGTGACTTCGTAGTGGTGAGAGGCAGTTCCTCTGGGAAACAGTGACAAGGACTAATTGGGGAAACGTACGACGACCGCCGAGACGTAGGCTGGCTGCCGTAGTTGGGAGGAAAGTTGACGGCCAGGAGACCGACTTCAACCCAGCGACGTACTGTAGGGAAAGAAGCACGGACCTGCTGTGTACAGAAGCGGCGAGACGCGACATCCTAAGGTGTGGGCTTGTGTTTCTGGATGAACGAGGCGAGAGCCGGACCAGGAGCTACGACCCCAACTGTCATCCTAGGATAGGTGAAGTAGGTGTTTACAGTTCCCTCCATTTCCCCTTTAGTTAGCTATATATATATCTTGTCAGATATTTGTATGTCGTGAGCAAGTCTCACTTGAGTTTAAGTCACAGAGTGCACAGTATGTGGTGAGGCTACCCAGAGCGCTCACAGTATCAATTTACATATATATCTATGTGTGGGTGTGCAAGCACCAAGATTCATCAGAGAATTTACTGTGACTATTATTATTGATCTGTGATTATTATTATTACATATATTGGTAGTGAACCAGATTTGTGGATTGATCTCTATAATCTATGATATAATGCCGTGATTGATCTCTATAATCTATGATATAAATGCCTGTGGATTGATCTCTATAATCTATTGATATAAATGCCGGGTGTTGATCTCCATAATCTATCGATATAAATGNCTACTCACCTATTTGTGCTCTCGGTGGTTGAGTTCTAGATCTTTGGTCCCCCCTCTCAACTGTCAATAAACTGGTGTACAGGTTCCTGAGCCTATTGGGCTTTATCATATCTACACTTGAAACTGTGTATGGAGTCAGCCTCCACCACGTCACTGCCTAATGCATTCCATTTGTGAACCACTCTGACACTAAAAAAATCTTTCTAATATCTCTGTGGCTCATTTGGCACTCAGTTTCCACCTGTACTAACCTAGTTGTACTCACCTAGTTGTGCTTGCGGGGGTTGAGCTCTGGCTCTTGGTCCCGCCTCTCAACCGTCAATCAACAGGTGTACAGTTTCCTGAGCCTATTGGGCCTCTATCATATTACACTTGAAACTGTGTATGGAGTCAGCCTCCACCACATCGCTCCTAATGCATTCCATTTGTCAACACTCTGACACTAAAAAAGTTCTTTCTAATATCTCTGTGGTTCATTTGGGCACTCAGTTTCCACCTGTGTCCCCTAGTGCGTGGCCCTTGTGTTAAATAGTCTATCTTATCTACCCTGTCAATTCCTCTGAGAATCTTGTACGAGGTGATCATGTCCCCCCCAAACTCTTCTGTTCCAGCAACGTGAGGTTTAATTCCCGTAGTCTCTCCTCGTAGGTCTTACCTCTCAGCTCGAGTACTAGTCTGGTGGCAAACCTTTGAACCTTTTCCACTATAGTCTTATGCTTGATTAGATATGGACTCCATGCTGGGGCTACATACTCCAGGATGGTCTGACATGTGGTATACAAAGTTCTGAATGATTCCTTACACAGATTCTAAATGCCGTTCTTATGTTAGCCAACCTGGCATATGCTGCTGATGTTATCTCTTGTGATATGGGTTCAGGGGAGGTCTGGCGTGACATTCAACCCCAAGGTCTTTCTTGGGGGTTGATATGTGTGTGTGTGTGTTCCCTGCTAACTTTAAGAAGAGTTAGCAGGGAACAGCTTCAATTTCCAGGTGTTGTTAGCCCCTTCTTTTGATGATTTGTTACTTCCAGCTGTTCGTTGCAATGACTCCCAGTTGTCTCAGTCCAACCACTTGGGCTGGACGGTAGAGCGACGGTATAGCTTCATGCAGGTCAGCGTTCAATCCCCGACCATCCAAGTGGTTGGGCACCATTCCTTACCCCCCATTCCATCCAAAATCCTAACCTGATCCCTTTCCCAGTGCTACATAGTCGTCATGGCTTGGCACTTTTCCTGATAGTTCCCTTCCCTTCCCTTCCCAGCTGTATCAATGCCTATCGAATTATCTATTAAACTCTCCCAGTCAACATTATCTCCTTTTCAATACCACTAAGCATCCTCCATATCTCAAAGACGTCAACACACTTCCTTTTCTTCTCGATGACTGTGAGGTCCAGTGCTCTCATCTGTCTCCTGTAGCTGTTTCCCATTTGTTCCAGACAATCTCTTAAGTGGAGTTTCTCTGGATGTCCTCTGAAGCTTTCGGTGCTTCAGTAAATGTGTGAGTCCACGTATTTGCGTGATTGTCTCACGGAAGTGGAACATAAATCTTGAACTCCGTCTTATCTTGGTTAGAGAAAAGACCGGATATTTACCAGTGTGTTGACCAGACCATACACTAGAAGGTGAAGGGATGACGACGTTTCGGTCCGTCCTGGACCATTCTCAAGTCGATTGGGTGTCTTGAGAATGGTCCAGGATTGACCGAAACGTCGTCGTCCCTTCACTTTCTAGTGTGTGGTTTGGTAAACATATTTCAGCCACGTTATTGTGACTCCTCGTCTGCATTTAACAGTGTTATATATTATACCAATGGCGTTATGTCCACTATTGTGCTCTAGTGTATTGTGCAATCTGCGAGTTGCATCACTCACAACCTGTTCTTTCGAATAATATTGCAAAAAAGAATAGAAATAACATTGAACAACATTGTATTTTGATGTGAAAATCACCAACGGACAAAATATGATGTACTGTAAATCATGGCAGCTTGCAAACATTCATGTTTTCTATGAGTTGGTCTCTGGGATAGCTTAGGTTCGTGTGTGTTAACACATCATATTCTACCCGTTGTGGCAACTTGAGAAGACAGGCTGCATAGTGCACAGTTTACTGATGATATCCCTCATCTTTCTTCATTATCATTACCTTACATTTGAGGGTGGGGTTAATGTCAACAAGCCACTTCCCAGAAAATATCAGCATTTTGGGAAACCATGCATGAGGGGATGCATGTGTGTGTGTGTGTATATATATCTATGCTCCTAAATAACATACAGACAAAACAGTATGTATCGATAATCCAAGGCCGCTAGGATTTTAGTACACAGAAAGTAAGTTGCACTATTGGCGTTACGTGAAAATGATTGACTAAAATAGAGGCTTATACTTGCGGTGAAATCGTGTGGTCAGCAGGCAGCCTCACTCCAAACAGAGAGTTGGCCCATATGTCCTCAATAAGCTCAGTTATTGTTCAGTTATCAATTCAGTTATCAGTTATCAGTTATAATCAATTCAATTCAGTTATTATTCAGTTATCAGAAGCTCAGTTTAATCTTCGTGCGCGTCTTCTGGGCTTAGGCTCGTTTGCGCCGAGCCTACACAATTTTTTGTTAAAATATATGTGATGGGGGAAATAATGCTAGATGTTTCTACAGTAATTAGTAATTACGTCGATGGAAGCAACCACATTTAGCGAAATAAAAAATTTATTTAAAGGTTATTATTGAAATAGTGTTGAGTAAGGTCAGGGAGGCGAGATTTGAGGCAAGTGACAGTTAAGTGATATACATATATTTATGTATATAATGTACGTATACGTCGTATACATGGAAAACTGAGACATTCTATATTACGTGTCTAAACACTTTCGACCATGTCGGATATTAGGAAGAACACGACAAGGCATAAGTAGACAAGGTGAGGGAAGAGGTAGACAAGGAGAGGGAAGAGGTAGACAAGGAGAGGGAAGAGGTAGAGAAGGTGAAGGAAGAGGTAGACAAGAAGAGGGTAGAGGCAGACAAAACAAGAAAAGGGGAAAGCAAAGAGAGGGAAAGGGAGGGAGAGACAAGGCTAGTCATGTCAAGGCTTTGCTGTTGAACACTCCATAAATTAGAATACAATTTCCTGTGTCAAGTGTATATAGTTATTATTTTTCAATAATTACCAGAGTTACCCGCGCACTCAATTATTTTAACTGCAGAGTGTCTCATATAAAATTAAAATTCGTGTTTGATCCTCTTAATTAATGACGTTATGACTGGCTTGTTAATAAGGCTCGTGTCATTTACTTGTGGTCGCTAATCACATTATTATCTTTCGAGACCACTTTTAAGCGTGTGATACATATATATCTATATAAATATAAATGTAAATGTTCGTTTGTTCAAAATCACTAATCTCCGTAAGTTCTTCACCGATTGCTTTAAAATTTTCACACAACGTTCCATTTGCATCCGAGCGGGTTTTTATATACTTACTATATAAATGTCACATCTGTGACGGAAAAAAACATGGTTTTTTGAAAACTGTGTTTTCATGTGTTTTTCATGTGAGGGAAATCATCGAAACCTTTTTACCGATTACTTTGAAATTTTGACACAACGTTGCATTCGAATAGGCCCGCGTTTTTTTTTACCAACAATATAGATGCCACACCTGTGACAGGTAAAAACATTTTTTTTAAACAGCGCCATCTGTTGCATGTAATAGCAACACACGCTATACGAAATATGTTACGATTCCATTTCAATGTTTCTTATTGCCTTGATAAATTGAATTTTCTAAGATTTCGATTTATTTTCACTTTGATTTAATTATTTTGTGTGACATTGCGGTGGAAATGAGCTGAGTCGTTTACCATACCATTCATTTCGTGAGTGTAGTTTATTTTTTTTATTTTTCATTGTTTTTATTTCGACTTTTAACTGTTTTTCTTATATTTCCGTGATGGGATCATCAGATCATTTGATGTTCCCAATTTTCTGATGGGAACATCAGATCATTTTGGAATGCATCAGATGAGGGAGTGGGGAATGGTGGGGAGGACGAGGGGACGATGGAGTGAGGGATGGTGGTAAGGACAATGGGACTGGGGAGTGGGGAATGGTGAGGGACGGGGGAGGGGGGAATGGTGAGGAGGACTGGGAGACAGGGGAGGGTTGCTGTGGTTCAGCAACGCACATGCGCTGCTGAACCACAACAACACGTGGCTGGGTACAGCTAGTCTATATAAATAAAAATGTAAATGTTCGTTTGTTTAAAATCGCTAATCTCCGAAAATTCTTTACCGATTGCTTTGAAAGTTTCACACAACGTTCCATTTGCACCCGAGCGGGTTTTATATATATATTTTACTATATAGATATCATGTTTGTGACGAGGAAAAAAATGTTTTTGTTTGAAAAACTGTTTTTTCAAATTTTTTCATGTGAGGGAAATCTTCGAAACCTCTTTTCTGATTGCTTTGAAATTTTGAGACCACGTTGCATTCGAATAGGCCGCGTGTTTTTATATATCTGCTGTATACATGCATTAACTGTAGCAGAAATAAACATGCATTCTTTGAAAAACAGCGCCATCTGTTGGATGTAAGAGCAACACACGCTGTAATCTTCTAAAGTTCTTCACCGAGTACTTTGAAATTTTGACACAACGATCCATTCGAATACGCACGTGTTTTTATATTCCTACTATATAAATACCACACCTTTAACAGGTAAAAACATGCTTTAAAAAAACCAGCGCCATCTGTTGCATATAATAGCAACACCCACTCTACTAAATATGTTATCATTCCATTTCAATGTTTCCGATTGCATTGATAAATTGCATTTTCACACATTTCGATATATTTTAACTTGATTTAATTATTTTGTGTGACATTGTGTTGGAATTGAGCTGTGTTGTTTACCATACCGTTCATTTTATGAGTATAGTTTATTTTTTCATTTTTTCATTTTTTCATTTCGTTTTTTTAACTGTTCTTAATTTTCAGTGATGGGAACCTCAGATTATTTGATGTTCCTAATCATTTTCTGATGGGAAAATTAGATCATTTGGGAATGATCTGACGAGGGAGTGGGGAATGGTTGAGAGGACGAGGGGACGAAGGAGTTGGGGATGGTGGGGACGAGGGGATGAGGGAAAGGAGCATGGTGGGGTGGACGAGGGAGGGAAGAATGGTAGGGAGGACGAGGGGATAGGGGAGAGGGGTAATGTATGGGAGGATGCGGGAGGGGTGAAATGGTGGGGGAGAATGAGGGGACATGCAAGGGTTGCTGTGGCCGGGTACAGCTAGAGTATATATATATATATATATATATATATATATATATATATATATATATATATATATATATATATATATATATTATTTGTGTGTGTGTGTTAATTTTTTCGTGATTTACACACATGAATACACAAATAAATTTAGGCATCAGAATTCACAAGGAAAGAGAGAAACAGGAAATCTGAGCGTAATAAGCATATTTCAAGGATTACACCCAGTGCAATCCTTAACAAAAAAAAATTTAATCCGCGAAAGCACTCGGAATTTTAATTCTTTCCTTTGTTAATACTTCTATAATATATAATTATTCCTGTCGAGATTTTCTTGACAAATCTATCTCTCTAGCAAGTATATTTTTTGAGGTTTGCTACAATAAGTTTTCTTGATTTATTGGCTTTGAATCCCAACAGCGTCAATTGACCTCTGAGTCACTTAAAAGGCAAATGTCCTCCTAATAAAATGTGGCATCGTAATATTACCAAATCTTTGTGGCTAATATAGTGACGTAGCGGGCCACCCCCATGGAGGATACCCGAGGGGGGTCAGGACTCCCTCCCCCCAGTGGCTTTTATCTGGTCTGTTTTTTTTCATGGGTTCTAGTCAACGGTATGACTTTGGGGGCTTTATCCTTTATCCGTTATGTAATGCTTTATGCCTCAGGCCTCCTCTCAGCCCAGCTCCACTCTCTCCAACACACACACACACACACACCACACACACACACACACACACACACACACACACACACACACACACACACACACATACACACACACACACACACACACACACACACACACACACACACACACACACACACACACACACACACACAGATTGAAACAGAGGATGATAGTAGGAGGCTACAAGATGACCTAGACAGACTGAGTGAATGGTCCAACAAATGGCTGTTGAAGTTCAACCCGAGTAAATGCAAAGTAATGAAACTAGGCAGTGGAAACAGGAGGCCAGACACAGGATACAGAATAGGAGATGAAGTACTTAATGAAACAGACAGAGAGAAAGATCTAGGAGTTGATATCACACCAAACCTGTCTCCTGAAGCCCACATAAAGAGAATAACGTCTGCGGCATATGCGAGGCTGGCTAACATCAGAACGGCGTTCAGGAACCTGTGTAAGGAATCATTCAGAATCTTGTACACAACATATGTAAGACCAATCCTGGACTATGCGGCCCCAGCATGGAGCCCGTACCTTGTCAAGCACAAGACGAAGCTGGAAAAAGTCCAAAGGTATGCTACTAGACTAGTCCAGAACTAAGAGGTACGAGTTATGAGGAAAGGCAGCGGGAAATGCAACTTACGACACTGGAAGACAGAAGAGTAAGGGGGGACATGATCACAACCTACAAAATCCTCAGGGGAATCGACCGGGTAAACAAGGATAAACTATTCAACACTGGAGGGACGCGAACAAGGGGACACAGGTGGAAGCTGAGTACCCAAATGAGCCACAGAGACATTAGAAAGAACTTTTTCAGTGTCAGAGTAGTTAGTAAATGGAATGCACTAGGAAGTGATGTGGTGGAGGCTGACTCCATACACAGTTTCAAATGTAGATATGATAGAGCCCAGTAGGCTCAGGAATCTGTACACCAGTTGATTGACAGTTGAGAAGCGGGCCGAAAGAGCAGAGGGCAACCCCCGCAAGCACAACTAGGTGAATATGCACACACAATGCTCTTAAAGATACGATCTTCTCTACCATAAATATGACGCCTCGCGCCGCGGTTTCCCAAACGCAGAGTTGCTTGCGGGTTGACATCCTCCCACCACCAGTAACTCGCCATTAGACCAGCCAACTCCACGGTTTCGCGAATGACAGATGATCGCGAAAATGAGAAGACGCATCAATTGTTTTTATCTCAGCCATTTATACATACACTTTGTGGGTTTAACTATGCATATACAAATACATACATTTACACAGACACACACGCGCGCACACACACAGACAAATGGAATGCATTAGGAAGCGATGTGGTGGAGGCTGACTCCATACACAGTTTCAAGTGTAGATATGATAGAGCCCATTAGGCTCAGGAAACTGTACACCTGCTAGTTGTGCTTGCGGGGTATGAGCTCTGGCTCTTTGGTCCCGCCTCTCAACGTCAATCAA
>WNGS01003641.1:0-12702 GCA_020271785.1 Procambarus virginalis
TTGCAGGTCCACCTGGAGTGTTGCAGGTCCACCTGGAGTGTTGCAGGTCCACCTGGAGTGTTGCAGGTCCACCTGGAGTGTTGCAGGTCCACCTGGAGTGTTGCAGGTCCACCTGGGAGTGTTGCAGGTCCACCCGGAGTGTTGCAGGTCCACCCGGAGTGTTGCAGGTCCACCTGGAAGTGTTGCAGGTCTAAATGGAGTGTTGCAGGTCCACCTGGAGTGTTGCAGGTCCACCTGGATTGCTACAGGTCCACCTGGAGTGTTGCAGGTCCACCTGGAGTGCTACAGGTCCACCTAGAGTGCTACAGGTCCACCTGGAGGGTTGCAGGTCCACCTAGAGTGCTACAGGTCCACCTGGAGTGTTGCAGGTCCACCCGGAGTGTTGCAGGTCCACCTGGAGTGTTGCAGGTCCACCTGGAGTGTTGTAGGTCCACCTAGAGTGTTGCAGGTCCACCTAGATGTTTGCAGGTCCACCTAGAGTGCTACAGGTCCACCTGGAGTGTTGCAGGTCCACCTAGAGTGTTGCAGGTCCACCTGGAGTGTTGTAGGTCCACCTGGAGTGTTGCAGGTCCACCTAGAGTGTGCAGGTCCACCTGGAGTGTTGCAGGTCCACCTGGAGTGCTACAGGTCCACCTGGAGTGCTACAGGTCCACCTGGAGTGCTACAGGTCCACCTGGAGTGCTACAGGTCCACCTGGAGTGCTACAGGTCCACCTGGAGTGCTACAGGTCCACCTGGAGTGCTACAGGTCCACCTAGAGTGCTACAGGTCCACCTGGAGTGTTGCAGGTCCACCCGGAGTGTTACAGGTCCACCTGGAGTGTTGCAGGTCCACCCGGAGTGTTGCAGGTCCACCTGGAGTGTTGCAGGTCCACCTGGAGTGTTGCAGGTCTACCTGGAGTGCTACAGGTCCACCTGGAGAGCTACAGGTCCACCTGGAGTGCTACAGGTCCACCTGGAGAGCTACATGTCCACCTGGAGAGCTACAGGTCCACCTGGAGTGCTACAGGTCCACCTGGAGAGCTACAGGTCCACCTGGAGAGCTACAGGTCCACCTGGAGTGCTACAGGTCCACCTGGAGTGCTATAGGTCCACCTGGAGTGCTATAGGTCCACCTGGAGAGCTACAGGTCCACCTGGAGAGCTACAGGTCCACTTGGAGTGCTACAGGTCCACCTGGAGTGCTACAGGTCCACCTGGAGTGCTACAGGACCACCTGGAGAGCTACAGGTCCACCTGGAGAGCTACAGGTCCACCTGGAGTGCTACAGGTCCACCTGGAGTGCTACAGGTCCACCTGGAGAGCTACAGGTCCACCTGGAGTGCTATAGGTCCACCTGGAGAGCTACAGGTCCACCTGGAGAGCTACAGGTCCACTTGGAGTGCTACAGGTCCACCTGGAGTGCTACAGGTCCACCTGGAGTGCTACAGGACCACCTGGAGAGCTACAGGTCCACCTGGAGAGCTACAGGTCCACCTGGAGTGCTACAGGTCCACCTGGAGTGCTACAGGTCCACCTGGAGAGCTACAGGTCCACCTGGAGTGCTATAGGTCCACCTGGAGAGCTACAGGTCCACTTGGAGTGCTACAGGTCCACCTGGAGTGTTGCAGGTCCACCTGGAGTGTTGCAGGTCCACCTGGAGTGTTGCAGGTCCACCTGGAGTGTTGCAGGTCCACCTGGAGTGTTGCAGGTCCACCTGGAGTGTTGCAGGTCCGCCTGGAGTGTTGCAGGTCCACCTGGAGTGTTGCAGGTCCACCTGGAGTGTTGCAGGTCCACCTGGAGTGTTGCAGGTCCACCTGGAGTGTTGCAGGTCCACCTGGGGTATTGCAGGTCCACCTGGAGTGTTGCAGGTCCACCTGGAGTGTTGCAGGTCCACCTGGAGTGTTGCAGGTCCACCTGGAGTGTTGCAGGTCCACCTGGAGTGTTGCAGGTCCGCCTGGAGTGTTGCAGGTCCACCTGGAGTGTTGCAGGTTCACCCGGAGTGCTACAGGTACACCTGGAGTGTTGCAGGTCCACCTGGAGTGTTGCAGGTCCACCTGGAGTGTTGCAGGTCCACCTGGAGTGTTGCAGGTCCACCTGGAGTGTTGCAGGTCCGCCTGGAGTGTTGCAGGTCCACCTGGAGTGTTGCAGGTCCACCCGGAGTGCTACAGGTCCACCTGGAGTGTTGCAGGTCCACCTGGAGTGTTGCAGGTCCACCTGGAGTGTTGCAGGTCCACCTGGAGTGTTGCAGGTCCACCTGGAGTGTTGCAGGTCCACCTGGAGTGTTACAGATCCACCTGGAGTGTTGCAGGTCCACCTGGAGTGTTGCAGGTCCACCTGGAGTGTTGCAGGTCCACCCGGAGTGTTGCAGGTCCACCCGGAGTGTTGCAGGTCCACCTGGAGTGTTGCAGGTCTAAATGGAGTGTTGCAGGTCCACCTGGAGTGTTGCAGGTCCACCTGGATTGCTACAGGTCCACCTGGAGTGTTGCAGGTCCACCTGGAGTGCTACAGGTCCACCTAGAGTGCTACAGGTCCACCTGGAGTGTTGCAGGTCCACCTAGAGTGCTACAGGTCCACCTGGAGTGTTGCAGGTCCACCCGGAGTGTTGCAGGTCCACCTGGAGTGTTGCAGGTCCACCTGGAGTGTTGTAGGTCCACCTAGAGTGTTGCAGGTCCACCTAGAGTGTTGCAGGTCCACCTAGAGTGCTACAGGTCCACCTGGAGTGTTGCAGGTCCACCTAGAGTGTTGCAGGTCCACCTGGAGTGTTGTAGGTCCACCTGGAGTGTTGCAGGTCCACCTAGAGTGTTGCAGGTCCACCTGGAGTGTTGCAGGTCCACCTGGAGTGCTACAGGTCCACCTGGAGTGCTACAGGTCCACCTGGAGTGCTACAGGTCCACCTGGAGTGCTACAGGTCCACCTGGAGTGCTACAGGTCCACCTGGAGTGCTACAGGTCCACCTGGAGTGCTACAGGTCCACCTAGAGTGCTACAGGTCCACCTGGAGTGTTGCAGGTCCACCCGGAGTGTTACAGGTCCACCTGGAGTGTTGCAGGTCCACCCGGAGTGTTGCAGGTCCACCTGGAGTGTTGCAGGTCCACCTGGAGTGTTGCAGGTCTACCTGGAGTGCTACAGGTCCACCTGGAGAGCTACAGGTCCACCTGGAGTGCTACAGGTCCACCTGGAGAGCTACATGTCCACCTGGAGAGCTACAGGTCCACCTGGAGTGCTACAGGTCCACCTGGAGAGCTACAGGTCCACCTGGAGAGCTACAGGTCCACCTGGAGTGCTACAGGTCCACCTGGAGTGCTATAGGTCCACCTGGAGTGCTATAGGTCCACCTGGAGAGCTACAGGTCCACCTGGAGAGCTACAGGTCCACTTGGAGTGCTACAGGTCCACCTGGAGTGCTACAGGTCCACCTGGAGTGCTACAGGACCACCTGGAGAGCTACAGGTCCACCTGGAGAGCTACAGGTCCACCTGGAGTGCTACAGGTCCACCTGGAGTGCTACAGGTCCACCTGGAGAGCTACAGGTCCACCTGGAGTGCTATAGGTCCACCTGGAGAGCTACAGGTCCACTTGGAGTGCTACAGGTCCACCTGGAGTGTTGCAGGTCCACCTGGAGTGTTGCAGGTCCACCTGGAGTGTTGCAGGTCCACCTGGAGTGTTGCAGGTCCACCTGGAGTGTTGCAGGTCCACCTGGAGTGTTGCAGGTCCGCCTGGAGTGTTGCAGGTCCACCTGGAGTGTTGCAGGTCCACCTGGAGTGTTGCAGGTCCACCTGGAGTGTTGCAGGTCCACCTGGAGTGTTGCAGGTCCACCTGGGGTATTGCAGGTCCACCTGGAGTGTTGCAGGTCCACCTGGAGTGTTGCAGGTCCACCTGGAGTGTTGCAGGTCCACCTGGAGTGTTGCAGGTCCACCTGGAGTGTTGCAGGTCCGCCTGGAGTGTTGCAGGTCCACCTGGAGTGTTGCAGGTTCACCCGGAGTGCTACAGGTACACCTGGAGTGTTGCAGGTCCACCTGGAGTGTTGCAGGTCCACCTGGAGTGTTGCAGGTCCACCTGGAGTGTTGCAGGTCCACCTGGAGTGTTGCAGGTCCGCCTGGAGTGTTGCAGGTCCACCTGGAGTGTTGCAGGTCCACCCGGAGTGCTACAGGTCCACCTGGAGTGTTGCAGGTCCACCTGGAGTGTTGCATGTCCACCCGGAGTGCTACAGGTCCACCTGGAGTGTTGCAGGTCCACCCGGAGTGTTGCAGGTCCACCTGGAGTGTTGCAGGTCCACCTGGAGTGTTGCAGGTCCACCTAGAGTGTTGCAGGTCCACCTAGAGGGTTGCAGGTCCACCTAGAGTGCTACAGGTCCACCTGGAGTGTTGCAGGTCCACCTAGAGTGTTGCAGGTCCACCTGGAGTGTTGCAGGTCCACCTGGAGTGTTGCAGGTCCACCTAGAGTGTTGCAGGTCCACCTGGAGTGTTGCAGGTCCACCTGGAGTGCTACAGGTCCACCTGGAGTGCTACAGGTCCACCTGGAGTGCTACAGGTCCACCTGGAGTGCTACAGGTCCACCTGGAGTGCTACAGGTCCACCTGGAGTGCTACAGGTCCACCTAGAGTGCTACAGGTCCACCTGGAGTGTTGCAGGTCCACCCGGAGTGTTACAGGTCCACCTGGAGTGTTGCAGGTCCACCCGGAGTGTTGCAGGTCCACCTGGAGTGTTGCAGGTCCACCTGGAGTGTTGCAGGTCTACCTGGAGTGCTACAGGTCCACCTGGAGAGCTACAGGTCCACCTGGAGTGCTACAGGTCCACCTGGAGAGCTACATGTCCACCTGGAGAGCTACAGGTCCACCTGGAGTGCTACAGGTCCACCTGGAGAGCTACAGGTCCACCTGGAGAGCTACAGGTCCACCTGGAGTGCTACAGGTCCACCTGGAGTGCTATAGGTCCACCTGGAGAGCTACAGGTCCACCTGGAGAGCTACAGGTCCACTTGGAGTGCTACAGGTCCACCTGGAGTGCTACAGGTCCACCTGGAGTGCTACAGGACCACCTGGAGAGCTACAGGTCCACCTGGAGAGCTACAGGTCCACCTGGAGTGCTACAGGTCCACCTGGAGTGCTACAGGTCCACCTGGAGAGCTACAGGTCCACCTGGAGAGCTACAGGTCCACCTGGAGTACCATCTCGTGACGCGCCTCTTCCCGTTAATCAAGAGTCCTACTGTCTTTGTGTAGAGGTAAAAGTAAGCAGGCCTTATTTTACTTATTTTTATTTTTTAAAAGTAAGCAGGCCTTATTTTCCAACCCGTCCTCCAACACGGGCTGGAGGACGGGTTGGAGCACGTGCTGGAGCACGGGCTGGAGCACGGGCTGGAGGACGGGTTGGAGCACGTGCTGGAGCACGGGCTGGAGCACGGGCTGGAGGACGGGCTGGAGCACGGGCTGGAGGACGGGTTGGAGCACGGGCTGGAGCACGGGCTGGAGCACGGGCTGAGGACGGGTTGGATCACGGGCTGGAGCACGGGCTGGAGGACGGGTAGGAGCACGGGTTGGAGCACGGGTTGGAGCACGGGCTGGAGGACGGGCTGGAGGACGGGTTGGAGCACGGGCTGGAGGACGGGTTGGAGCACGGGCTGGAGGACGGGCTGGAGGACGGGTTGGAGCACGGGCTGGAGGACGGGTTGGAGGACGGGTTGGAGCACGGGTTGGAGCACGGGCTGGAGCACGGGCTGGAGGACGGGCTGGAGGACGGGCTGGAGCACGGGCTGGAGCACGGGCTGGAGGACGGGTTGGAGCACGGGCTGGAGGACGGGCTGGAGCACGGGCTGGAGGACGGGTTGGAGCACGGGCTGGAGGACGGGCTGGAGCACGGGTTGGAGCACGGGCTGGAGCACGGGCTGGAGCACGGGCTGGAGGACGGGCTGGAGCACGGGCTGGAGGACGTGCTGGAGGACGGGTTGGAGCACGGGCTGGAGCACGGGCTGGAGCACGGGCTGGAGGACGGGCTGGAGGACGGGTTGGAGCACGGGTTGGAGCACGGGCTGGAGGACGGGCTGGAGCACGGGCTGGAGGACATGCTGGAGGACGGGCTGGAGCACGGGCTGGAGGACGGGTTGGAGCACTGGCTGGAGCACGGGCTGGAGGACGGGCTGGAGCACGGGCTGGAGGACGTGCTGGAGGACGGGCTGGAGCACGGGCTGGAGCACGGGCTGGAGGACGGGCTGGAGCACGGGCTGGAGCACGGGCTGGAGGACGGGTTGGAGCACGGGTTGGAGCACGGGCTGGAGCACGGGCTGGAGCACGGGCTGGAGCACGGGCTGGAGGACGGTCTGGAGCACGGGCTGGAGCACGGGCTGGAGCACGGGTTGGAGCACGGGCTGGAGGACGGGCTGGAGCACGGGCTGGAGCACGGGCTGGAGGACGGTCTGGAGCACGGGTTGGAGGACGGGTTGGAGCACGGGCTTGAGCACGGGCTGGAGGACGGGCTGGAGGACGGGTTGGAGCACGGGCTGGAGCACGGGCTGGAGGACGGGTTGGAGCACGGGCTGGAGCACGGGCTGGAGGACGGGTTGGAGGACGGGTTGGAGCACGGGCTGGAGCACGGGCTGGAGGACGGGTTGGAGCACGGGCTGGAGCACGGGCTGGAGCACGGGCTGGAGGACGTGCTGGAGGACGGGCTGGAGCACGGGCTGGAGGACGGGTTGGAGCACGGGTTGGAGCATGGGTTGGAGCACGGGCTGGAGGACGGATTGGAGCACGGGCTGGAGCACGGGCTGGAGGACGGGTTGGAGCACGGGCTGGAGCACGGGCTGGAGCACGGGCTGGAGCACGGGCTGGAGGACGGGTTGGAGCACGTGCTGGAGCACGGGCTGTAGCACGGGCTGGAGCACGGGTTGGAGCACGTGCTGGAGCACGGGCTGGAGCACGGGTTGGAGCACGTGCTGGAGCACGGGCTGGAGCCCGGGCTGGAGCACGGGCTGGAGCACGGGTTGGATCACGGGCTGGAGCACGGGCTGGAGGACGGGTAGGAGCACGGGTTGGAGCACGGGCTGGAGGACGGGTAGGAGCACGGGTTGGAGCACGGGCTGGAGGACGGGCTGGAGGACGGGTTGGAGCACGGGCTGGAGGACGGGTTGGAGCACGGGCTGGAGCACGGGCTGGAGCACGGGTTGGAGCACGGGCTGGAGCACGGGCTGGAGCACGGGCTGGAGGACGGGCTGGAGCACGGGCTGGAGGACGTGCTGGAGGACGGGCTGGAGCACGGGCTGGAGGACGGGTTGGAGCACGGGCTGGAGGACGGGCTGGAGCACGGGCTGGAGGACGAGCTGGAGCACGGGCTGGAGGACGGGCTGGAGCACGGGCTGGAGCACGGGTTGGAGCACGGGCTGGAGGACGTGCTGGAGCACGGGCTGGAGGACGGGCTGGAGCACGGGCTGGAGGACGGGCTGGAGCACGGGCTGGAGGACGGGCTGGGGGACGGGCTAGCTGACGGGCTGGAGGACGGGCTGGGGGACGGGTTGGAGCACGGGTTGGAGCACGGGCTGGAGCATGGGCTGGGGGACGGGCTGGAGGACGGGCTGGAGGACGGGCTGGAGGACGGGCTGGAGGACGGGCTGGGGGACGGGCTGGAGGACGGGCTGGAGCACGGGCTGGGGGACGGGCTGGAGGACGGGCTGGAGGACGGGCTGGAGGACGGGCTGGGGGACGGGCTGGAGGACGGGCTGGGGGACGGGCTGGAGCACGGGCTGGGGGACGGGCTGGGGGACGGGCTGGAGGACGGGCTGGGGGACGGGCTGGAGCACGGGCTGGAGGACGGGCTGGTGGACGGGCTGGGGGACGGGCTGGAGGACGGGCTGGAGCACGGGCTGGAGGACGGGCTGGGGGACGGGCTGGAGCACGGGCTGGGGGACGGGCTGGGGGACGGGCTGGAGGACGGGCTGGGGGACGGGCTGGAGCACGGGCTGGAGGACGGGCTGGTGGACGGGCTGGGGGACGGGCTGGAGGACGGGCTGGAGCACGGGCTGGAGGACGGGCTGGAGGACGGGCTGGAGCATGGGCTGGAGGACGGGCTGGGGACGGGCTGGAGCACGGGCTGGGGGACTCTGCTTCACTTATGTGTTTCAAGTGAAGCAGAGGCTCCCTGATAATATAACAGTTATTAAAGCATCTCTGTCATCTCAACATATAATGTTTTGCAGCCAAGCAAAGACAACATGCAGATGTTTCCTCTTCCTGTATCTTAGTCCTTTGGTTACTTGACCAGACGGCAGGTAGAGGCACAGTGGAGGACACACCAGCCGCCACCAACCGGCTAACTCACCTATTATTTACACGCTGTTTATCGCCAGAAGACATGACACTCAAGGTACACTCTATCCCCGACACCTTAGTACCCTGCAGTAATATTATCCTTAACCCAGCACCTGCTGCACTCAACCACAAAGGTTAAACAGCTAAAGTTGCACAAACAAATGACGAGCATTTGTACAATTTAAAGGACAAGGATACCAAGAGGTACCAGCCACCAGGATAACCCTCTCATGATGACATTTGTAACAGTAAACCAGCTGTCTGCTGGTAACCCTAAGTGGAGGAGGTAAGAGTGAGTGTGGCTGACTGGAACAGGCAACATACCTCAGTGCACCTCAACATCAACATACACCTCCAACACTGAGCACCTGCAACAGTCTCCCATAACTAGCCATGGCTGACCTACTCCAAGCCTACCCCAAGGCACCAGCCTCTCCACATGACGTCACCGCCGTCCGGCCCTACCATTGGCCGGCGACGGTTTAAGGGACAATTCTCATTTCGGTGTTGGGCGTATCGAGAGAACTGACAGGGTGGACTATCGTATTCCTGACACTCCGTAACAAAGTGCTTAAGAGCTTCACAATAAACAATAGTTAAGGCTGAATAACAATTAGCGAAAATAAATTTAGCTGACAAGGAATAATAAAACAGATACAGCCTCCTTCTAAAAAGTTTTTAAATTTAAATATCCTGCCGGTTCATATAGTTCAAATATATTTGAAGAAGTTAGCAAAGGTGTGATCTCTGCATTAATATTACTACATTCAAATGCTGAAATAAAAACAGTATTCCGTTTGATGAACATAAAATTCAAACTGAGACATGAAATGAAGTTAGAACTACTGAATGCCATTTTGATGGCCATATTCAGTTTATCCAGATTAAAGAACCGTTGCAACACGTAAGAACTGACATGCAAGGTGTTGAATAACATCGCAACAATCGTTTCTACAAAAGAGATTTTGAAGTGTGTTCTCAACCAGACCCATCTAGTGCTGAAGATGAAGTTGAAGACGATCATTCTTTTGTTTTGCTTAAAGTAGAAATACCAAAGTATGTAGCATCAATAGTTTTTATTATTTCATTAAATTTCAATATTATGTTGACCAAACCGCACACTAGAAGGTGAAGGGACGACGACGTTTCGGTCCGTCCTGGACCATTCTCAAGTCGATTGTGTTGATCTTTTTTGGATGTAAAACTGAAAAGTGAGTTGGCAACTGTGAGTGAGGGGCGCCAGTGTACACCGTGACGTCGCGGGGTGAAGGTGTTACGCGCTCACTTCTCTGGAAATCGAGGCTTGTGCAAGGTTATAAAGTGTTGTAGGGGCGGACTCTAGACTAACCTTTATCAGAGAATGTGAGAAGCTTCACGAGGAAGTTTCTGAAGACAAGGATCTGCAGGCAGTCGCAACGCAATATCTCGGTTACCTGGGATCACCTGTTTTGTTGTGAAGGGGCCGAGTGAGTTTCCCGTGTGAAGTGTGTGTGCTGGTCGACAATTATCAAGGAGGAACAGGAGGGCAGTGTGCAGCTCTGCCATCCGGCAGGTCCCGGTGAGGAGTGCAGGGTGTCTGGCATCGTTGTTATTCCACAAGAACCTGTAGCACTAAGTGTACTCCTGTTGAGGCGGCAGTGGACAGTAGACAGGGTGGAGTGGACAGTAGACGGGGAGGAGTGGACAGTCCCATTGAGTGTCGCCTACAGGCAGCTCGTATACTCAATGAGTATTTTCGGCTCCCGGTGATAAGTGGTGTACTGCAGGACGAGAACTCTTTGGGACTCTTGAGATGTTGTTTGCGGAATACAAAATACTACTTTTACCCCTGGAGTAAGGGGAGGTGAGTGACGGGATCCATGAACCACAGTCACTGGTGGCTGTTACCTGGATAATTCTCATCACGACTCGAGAAAGTGTGTGTATGGATACCGTTCTCAAGGCACAGGGGAGCCACACACCTGGCGTGACTAGCCTCCCCACACACCTGGTGGTTCGGGAGGCGCAGAGACGCGGACACGAAGGACGAGAAGACAGGCAACAGGAGGCCGGATCACGGACAGCGGAGACGAGCCGCGCCACCTGGGACCATCTGTCTGGTCTTACAGGTACACCCCCCCCCCAACCTTTTTGTGCTAGGTGTTCTCGGGAACATTTAGAACCTTTGGTATCATTATTCTAATATATAAATAAAATTAACCCATCCTTCTGTTTAGATAGTAGGTATTGTAAGGGTCGTCAGTTGTCACGAATTCGTACGTACTTAACTTTTAGATAGTAGTATGCTGACTAGTAAGGAATTCTTTTAAAACAAATGAAGCTAAAAAACAAACTTAAATATTCTAAGGCCAGGGTAAGGAGTGCGCACACACCCACACACAGCACACACAAATAGCCCACACAATATAGCACACACATGTAGTATATTAGGCCTCAGATATTGTGCATTAAGCCTAGGAAGGGTAGGTTAGCTTCATTTGTCAAAGCAACACACGTAAAAAAAGAGTTTTCCGGTTCCCAACTCGGTAGTTCAGTTTTCTACTTTCTAATTTCGTTGTACGTTGGTATATATACTATAATCTTCATCGTTACTATAAGTACTACCAAGACAGGAAGATGGTGTGTGTGTGTTTCAGTTGCATATAATCCTGAGGACCATTCAGGCTTGTTCGCATTTGTGTTCCTCACGTGTGCCCAAAGAATGAGGTAATTTGATAAAATACCATGCCAAGATTACCCAGTGCCGGCGGGGGGATGGAAATAGCCTCGGCTACCATTCTCTTTGTCCGGTCGTGTTGGTCGAGCGGTTAAGGGATCCTGTACGCCAGCAGAGTGCTCCTGGCAGTATGGGTTCGAGTCACTTCTGGGGTGTGAGTTTTCAGTTGCATATAGTCCTGGGGACCATTCAGGCTTGTTCGCATATAATATATATAAAATTATAATGTATGTGTCCTACGCAATAGGCCAAGTTGTCGAAATTTACTAAATATTACATTTTCCAATTTTTTTCTCGTGGAATGATACACCTTTCTGTTACATTACATATGATTGTAATTTTTTTGTTACTTTCAAAACTAACTGGAAGCCAGGAGAGCCTATTGTATGAGTTATTAATATTTCACTTTTCATTGTTTAAGCTAATGTTTCATTGTTTGTTAAGAGATTAATGTCTGAAAATCATTTAATAAATGTTTAACAAATTATTTTTTAAATTGGGAGCACTAAGTTGTGTGAGAGTAAGGAATTACCCAGTGCTGGCCCCGGCCGGACAGTTGCCACACGCCGCTTGATGGCCATCAGTGTTGCCGGGTTGCACCAGCCTTTTTCAATTATTATATATCGGTAAACAGTTATCATTTTGACTGTGTGTGGTTTTCCAGTCTTCAATTTTCTAACTGCCAATCTACTGAAGTGAACCGAGCGTACTCAGATACATACTTATACAGACCCATTACTGTGAGAGAGGAATTGTGACAGTGTGTTGACAAGGCTCATTATTTCATGTTAGTGGGCGAGGCTTTGTCAGGACGGTGAACACGTGGCGGTGTGTGTCAGTACTTGTATGTCAAGCTAAAGTATGACCGGGTTGTGTACAACGAGATACTCGGTCACACCGGCCTCAAGTGTTCCCAGTACGGCCGCCCACGCATAGTGACGAATTCTTCTAAAGGTAAAGCCTCATCCACACAGGTGAGTGACGATACGCACGGGACCGCTGTTGACAAAGTTGGGTAAGAGGATTGTGGGCACTTGGGCGCCTTAGTCTGAGTATTCCTTTTTTATTAGTCATCGCTAACCTGGTGCCGGATTCATTAAGTAGTTACGCAAGTACTTACGAACCTGTATATCTTAATCTTTGCAGCTTTGTTTACGTTTATTAGACGTTTATGAGCTCCGATTCCCTAGGAGGCTGTTTATATAACAGTAATTGTATTTGATTGGAAAGTTTCGATGCTCAGAAAGTGTTTAATAAATTAAATAAAGTCCCCGAGGTTGGTAAAAGCTGCACAAGTTCGTAAGTAATTGCGTAACTGCTTCTTGAATCCCGGGGCAGGGGCGAGCGAGCGGTCAGGAGGACCCGTCGTGACAACAGAAGGTGCCAGTTGAAGACTTTCCTCTACTTCATCCCGCACAGATGCTTCTGGGAGTTGGTCAAGTCCCTATTCTTGCCGCGGATGTACGATTAGGGATAAAGTGCGTCACAAATGTTATTGAAATGTCAGAAAATGTAAAATTAATAATTTTAGCTGCACGAATCTTATATTTCTTAAGTTCCTCCTTTGAGAAAGGCCTTATAAAATTAACTCGACAAGTAAATTTTACAGTTTTTATTGGTCTGACGCTGGGAGATGTTTGTTGACCGTGTCAACATTTTCAGACGCGGAGTACAAGTGAATGATACAATTGGCTGGAGCAGTCGAATACATGACC
>WNGS01003642.1:71099-81810 GCA_020271785.1 Procambarus virginalis
TTACCCCTAACTGCTGGCCAACTAACGTCTTACCTCGTGCCAACGTCCACCAAGGTGCGCACCACCAAACACCACCTCACAGTACTGGAGACACTGTGGGCCGGTGTGATTATACTTAAATGTCGTTGCCCAGTTAAAATCTGCAACTGAAATTCTTTTCCCGTTGTCTTGTGAATTAACTATATATTTTATGTCAGTGCTTCAAATATTTATTTCGGAACTTCTACAACGAAACACAAACTTATTATTGAAAACTTAATTTGTGAAAACGTGTTGTGTGCCACCCGCGGCGCTTGGTGTTTCGATCCGATATCACCATGCAATCTCGACATTTATTTTAATTACGACAAACAATCCAAAACTTGGAGGAAACTGTCGATATATAATATAACGAACTTTGTAGGTACCTCATCAATGCTATTAAGTGCTTTGCTAAACATATATTAAGGTTCAGTTTCTGAGCCCTTTATGTGCCTTGTAACCGTCCCTCAAGCTCTCACAGGAGCGTTATGGGAGTATAATAACTGAACTATACTAAAGTCTGCGCCGTTGTTAGCTTCAGTTACATTACTACGATTTTTCCTCACAAGAAATTTACCTTAAGAACTTTTTTAATATTATATTAGATGGGGCTATACGGAGGTGTTCAGGTCATCCCTGAGACTGCCTATGTTGGCAACTAAAGGTTGTGTCATTTATGTTGTCGGAGCCCAGGTCGACCCAAGTATGTGTATCACAATGTTCCACCTTTCAGCATATATCACATGTCTGGATGAACTACTTGACAGTATGAACTTCTATTCATTTACATATCATCTAATTGTATGATTCACTTGTGATTCATACAATTGTGACAGTATCACATACCAGTATGTATCTCGTGTGTCAGTATGCATTACATTTTAGTATGTCTCATCTGTCATTAAGTGTAATATTCATCAATATGTACCACGTGTTAGTATGTACCATATGTCAGTATGAAACCACATGTCAGTATGTACCACGAGTAAGTATGTACAACATGGTCAGCATGTACCATGTGTCATATGTACCACGTGTCAGTATGTACCGCATATCAGTATGTATCACAAGTCAATTTGTACCACATGACAGCATGTATCACGTGTCAGTATATACCACGGACTCAGTATGTACAACATGTCCGCATGTACCACGTGTCAGTGTGTGCCACGTGGCTGAATGTAGCACATGGTAGTATGTACCACGTGTGATACTACTGACGCGTGATAGATATTGACATGTGGCACATACTGGCATTTCGTGCATACTGACATGTGGTACAAACTGGCAAGTTTTACATTTTGACATGTAGTACATATTGACACATGATACATAACAGTATGTGGCACATACTGACATGTGGTTACAAACTGAAATGGGGTACATATTGACATGTGGTACCTACTATCATGTGGTACGTACTGTCATGTGGTACATATTGACATTTGGTACATATTGATGCATGATACATATTGACATTTGGTACATACTGTCATGTGGTACATACTGACATGGTGAACATACCACATGTGGTTCGCACTGACAAGGCGTAATTCTGATATATGGTGCATTCTGACACGTGTTATATCAACCCGTCCTCGCAAATTTGTAAGTCAAAATTGACTTATTACATAAGTGCATAGCTGACATACTTAACATAATAGTTTCCCTTGAAAATCGCTCATAGAAAAACCGACCTTACCTAACCTTTTAGTATGTTAAAATAAGCATCTTATAGCTGCGTAATTACAATTGTTACTTAACTATAATAGGTATAGGTTAGGTAATAATTGTAATTACGAAGCAATAAGATGCTTATCTTAATATACTAACATAGGTTAGGTAAGGTCGGTGTTTTCTATGAAGTTTTCAAGGGAAAGTATTATGTTAAGTATGTCTCTATGCACTATTTAATAAGTCAATATTTGACTTTAAATTTGCGAGGACGGGTTGGTTATATACTGAATTGTGGCTCAGATTGATACTTGACACAAATTTTTTTTCGTACGGACCTCCTCCATACACTCACATCTCCCTCTATCCACCCATCATTTATTCCAAATACACACCCCTCCCCCCCCCATACACTACCCCTCCTCCATAAACCCAACCTTCCATCAACACCCATCACTCCTTCCGTACCACCACCACCCCTTCTTCTCCAAACCTGCACTGCTCCCCTCCATACACCCACCCCTTTGTCCAAACCTGCACTGCCTCCTCCCATACACCCACCCCGTTGTCCAAACCTGCACTGCTCCCTCCATACACCCACCCCTTTGTCCAAACCTGCACTGCTCCCCTCCATACAACCCACCCCCTTCCCTATACCCTCACCCCCTCCCTCCATACACCTCCCTCCCACCAAAACACCCACTCCTCCCGCCATACACCCACCCCGACCCGGTCTGCCGAGCGGACAGCACGCTGGGCTTGTGATCCTGTTGTCCTGGTTTCGATTCCAGGTGCCGGCGAGAAACAATGGGCAGAGTTTCTTTCACCCTATGCCCCTGTTACCTAGCAGTAAAAACGGTACCTGGGTGTTAGTCAGCTGTCACGGGCTGCTTCCTGGGGGTGGAGGCCTGGTCGAGGACCGGCCGCGGGGACACTGAAAAGCCCGAAATCATCTCAAGATAACCCCCTCCCTCATACACCCCACCCTCCCTCCATACACATCCCTCCCACCAAACACCCACTCCTCACTCCAAAAATTAACTCCTCCCTCCGTACACCCCAATACTCTCTTAATACACCTACCACTCTCTCTCTCAAAACTCCCACCCCTCCTCCCATACACCCATTCCTCCCTCCATACATCCACCAATCCATCCATTCATACACCCCTCCTTTCATATAACCAACCCTCCTTCCATACACCCCACCCTGCCCCCATGCACCCAGCGCTCACTACATACACCACACACCCCTCCCTCCATACACCAAGCGCTCCCTCCATATACTACTCGCCCCCCTCCTTCCATAAACCCTTTGCTTCTTCCATACATCCAACTCCGACTCTCCATACACCCACCCCCTCCCTCCATACCTCCACCCTTCCCTCGATACAAATTTCACCCATTGCCCCCCATACACCCATTGCTTCTTCCATACACCCACCCCTCCATCCATACATTTTCCCATCCCTCCTCTGTATACCTTCCCCACCGTACATACACAAAACACAGCAGTGTGGCTGATCTACTCCATCACATGCACGAAACATGTGCAGTCAGCAGTGAAGAATACTGACATGTGGTACATACCGACATGTAGTACATGCTGACGTGTGGTACATACTGACATGTAGAAACATACTGACAAAAGAGCGAATCTAAGACCACATCTGGTATGAGCCTCCAGGGCACACCCAGGTGAGGGCTGCTATCTCCGTGGGTGCTCCAAAAGACGAAGTGTTGTCACGGAGATCCGATTCCTTGCCTTCATTGCCTAGTCTGGTCATAACGATGTCCATGCCATGCAGCTGGGTCTAGCCCTGGCACTTTACCTCATACTGAAAACCCCTTCCTCTCACCCCCCCACTAATTCTTCCCCTATCCTCACTTCCACGCTCACCCAATAGGGTATCTTGACCTATATTTAATTCATTCATCTGACAAAAGATACATACAGACATGTGGTACATACTAACATGAGGTACATACTGACATGTGAGGCATACAGACTGACATATGATATATACTGACATGAGGTACATACTAACATGTGGTACATACAGAAATGTGGTACATGCCGATATGTGGTATATACAGACATCAGGTACATACTGAAATGTAGTACATACTGACATGTACACATGTAAGTATGTACCATATGACTGTATATACCACATATTGATATGTACCACATGTCAATATGTACCCCAGTCAGCTTGTATCACATATGTGGTATATACAGTCATATGGGATACATACTGACATGTGGTAATACTAAAATGGTTGCCATACTGACATGTGGTACAAATTGACATGTGGTACATACTGACATATGGTACATACTGACATACGGTACATACTGACATGTTGGTTCATACTGACATATGGGACATACAGACTGACATATGATACATACGGACATGTGGCACATACAGACATGTGACACATACTGACATGTGGTACAAAGAGACATGTGGTCCATACTGACATGTGGTACACTACTGACATGTGGTATATACTGACATATGGGACATACAGACAAATGGTACATACAGACATGTGATACACACTGACAGGAAGTACATACTGACATGTGTGTGCATACTAACATTTGGTACATACTAAATGTGGTACATACAGACTTGTGGTACATAATGAGTTGTCGTACATACTGACATGAGATACATACAGACATGTGGTACATACTGACATGAGGTTCATACTGACATTTTAAAAAGCTGCAGGGCGATGGATTCACATTTTGTACTGTGATAGCCTGGTGTAGTAGCATGGTGTAGTCGCGTTGTGTAGTAAGCCTGGCGTTGTGGCGTGGTGTAGTAGAGTATTACTCCACGTCAGTATGTACCAGACATGTCACTATGTTCCATATGTACCAGATATCAGTAATACCCCACGTCAGTGTGTACCACCAGAGAGCCAGAATTTGGCTCAAAACATGGGCTCAATTTTCGAATTTGGGATTGTTGTGATATATTTAAAACTGCAGGGTGGTTTGGGCAAAATGTGACCATCGCCGTTCTCAGTAATTGGCATATTTTCGGTATAAAAAGGTCGTAATTTCAATCTGCGAATACGTGCAGAATGCCAGAATTTGTCTTCAAAATATGGTTAAAGGGTCGAATTTGGGATGTTTGTGATATATTTTTAAAACTGCAGGGGGGGGGGGGTTTGGGCAAAATTTGACCCATCGCCGCTCTCAGTAATTGGCATATTTTCGGTATAAAATGTCGTAATTTCAAACTGCGAATATGTGCAGAGAGGCAGAATTTGGCTCCAAAATATTGCACAATCGTTGCATTTGGGATTTTGGGATATTTTGAAACCTGCAGGGAGGGTTTAAGCTAAATGTGATCCATCGCCGCTTTCAGTAATTGGCATATTTTCAGTATAAAATTCTTAATTGAAAACTGCGAATACGTGCAGAGAGCCAGAATTTGGCTCCAAAATATGGCTCAAGGGTCGAATTTGGGATGTTTGTGATATATTTTAAAACTGCAGGGGGGTTTGGACAAAATGTGACCCATCACCGCTCTCAGTAATTGGCATATTTTCGGTATAAAAGTCGTAATTTCAAACAGCGAATATGTGCAGAGAGCCAGAATTGGCTCCCGAATATAGCTCAATGGGTCGAATTCACTACATATGTTCAATCAACCAATCGTACCTCGTTAAAATAGCGAGTAATATATTGATCATGAGAGAAACCTGTTTTATTGCATGTTTCGACGTTTCAGCCGCATTAGAGCTGATGCGTAGGAGGCAACGGCAACTTGTCTGATTAGAGCTAAAACCGCTCTAATCCGGCTGAAACGTCGAAATATGCAATAAAAACAAAGTTTCTCTCCTAATCAATATCTTACTCGCTAATTTAACGAGGTACGAATGGTTGATTGAAATAATGTATTTAATGTGAAATTGCAATTATTACGCGTATACATCAGATTTTCGCATATGTAATGAATTAATAACAATAAACTGACAATCCGTATCCAAGGAGAGAAATCCTGATTTTATTGCATATTTCTACGTTTCAGCCGCATTAGAGCTGTTTTTGCAGTATATCTTCTTTCTGTATCATACACGAAAAATCTGGAACATTTTAGTTAATTCTAATGAAAACACATTGATTTGTGTGATTTGAACGAATATTGGACTATCTCGTCGTATTTCCCACGTTTTTAAGGATTGTCAGTGTATTGTTATTAATTCATTACATATGCGACAAATCTGATGTATATGCGTAATTAATTGCAAATTCACATTAAATACATTATTTTCAATCAACCATTCGTACCTCGTTACAATAACGAGTAAGATATTGATTAGGAGAGAAACCCTGTTTTTATTGCATATTTCGAGGTTTCAGCCGCATTAGAGCTGATTCGGAGGAGGCAACGGCAACTAGTCTGAATAGAGCTAGAACCGTTCTAATCTGGCAGAAACGTCGAAATATGCAATAAAAAAAGGGTTTCTTTCCTAATCAATATCTTACTCGCTAATTTAGCGAGTAAGAAAATAATGTATTTAATGTGATCTTGCAATTAATTACGCATATGTATCAGATTTGTCGCATAAGTAATGTATTAAGAACTCCCAACACCCAGTATACGGATTGTCAGTTTATCGTTATTTATTCATTACATATGCGACAAATCTAATGTATACGCGTAATTAATTGAAATTCACATTAAATACATTATTTTCAATCTACAATTCGTACCTCGTTACAATAGCGACTAAGATATTGATTAGGAGTTAAACCCTGTTTTTATTGCATATTTCGACGTTTCAGCCGCATTAGAGCTGATGCGGAGAAGGCAACGGCGACTTGTCTGTGTAGATTAAAACACAGCTCTAATGCTGCTGAAACGTCGAAATGTGAATGAGAGCTGTTGTTTTTATTGCATATTTCGACGTTTCAGCCAGATTAGAGCGGTTTTAGCTCTAATCAGGCAAGTTGCGTTGTCTCCTCCGCATCAGCTCTAATGCGGCTGAAACGTCGAAATATGCAATAAAAACAGGGTTTCTCTCATGATTATTACATTACTTGCTATTTTAACGAGGTACGTTTGTTTGATTGAATATATGTTGTGAATTCGTTCACTACATGCGAGAGCGGGGGCTTACTCCCGCCGTTTACCCGTTGGTGCTTTCTCTGTGCCAGAACATTGCCAGAGACTGGAGGAGGTTCGACTGGTCAACGGCGGGAGCAAGCCACCACTCTCGCATGCAGTGAACGAATTGACTACATATACGATATATATGATGCAAACTCGCATTTAATTGCAAATGCACGTTAAATACATTATTTTCAATCAGCCATTTGTATATCGGTAAAGTAGCGAGTAGGACATTGATTAGGAGAGAAACCTTGTTTTATTGCATATTTCGACGTTTCAGCCGCATTAGAGCTGATTTAGCTCTAATCAGACAAGTTTCCGTTGCCTCATCAGCATCAGCTCTAATGCGGCTGAAACGTCGAAATATGCAATAAAAACAGGGTTTTCTCTCCTAATCAATATCTTAGTCGCTATTGAAACGAGGTACGAATGGTTGGTTGAAAATAATGTATTTAATGTGAATTTGCAATTAATTATGCGTATACATCAGATTTGTCGCATATGTAATGACTTAATAACAATAAACTGGCAATCCTTAAAAACGTGGGAAAAACAACGAGATAGATTTGTCACATATGTAATGAATTAATAACAATAAACTGGCAATCCTTATAAACGTGGGAAATACGACGAGATAGTCCATTATTCGTTCAAATCACACAAATCAATGTGTTTTCCTTAGAACTAACTAAAACGTTCCAGATTTTCCGTGTATGTTACAGAAAGAAGATTATGTATGTTACAGAAAGCTGCAAAAACAGATCTAATGCGGCTGAAACGTCGAAATATGCAATAAAATCAAGGTTTCTCTCCTTGGATAGTGATTGTCAGTTTATTGTTATTAATTCATTACATATGCGACAAATCTAATCTATACGCGTAATTAATTGCAAATTCACATTAAATACATTATTTAAATCAACCATTCGTACCTCGTTACAATAGCGAGTAAGATATTGATTAGGAGAGAAACCCTGTTTTTATTGCATATTTCGACGTTACAGCCGCATAGAGCTGATGCGGAGTCCTATTAGAGCTAAAACAGTTCTAATGCGGCTGAAACGTCGAAATATGCAATAAAAACAAGGTTTCTCTCCTAATCAATGTCCTACTCGCTACTTTACCGAGATACAAATGGTTGATTGAAATTAATGTATTTAATGTGCATTTGCAATTAAATACGAGTTTGCATCATATATATCGTATATGAAGTGAATTCGTTCACTACATGCGAGAGGGGGGGCTTACTCCCGCCATTTACCCGTTGGTCCTCCTCCAGTCTCCGGCAATGTTCTGGCACAGAGAAAGCTCCAACGGGTAAACGGCGGGAGTAAGCCCCCCCCCCCACTGTCGCATGTAGTGAACGAATTCACTACATATATTCAATCAACCAATCGTACCTCGTTAAAATAGCGAGTAATATATTGATCATGAGAGAAACCCTGTTTTTATTGCATGTTTTGACGTTTCAGCCGCATTAGAGCTGATGTATTCACAGTTTAAAATACGACTTTTATAGCGAAAATATGCCAATTACTGAAAGCAGCGATGGGTCGCATTTTGCCCAAACCCCCCTGCAGTTTTCAAAATATCCGAAACATCCCAAATTCGACCCTTGAGCCATATTTTGGAGCAAATTCTGGCTCTCTGCATGCATTCGCAGTTTGAAATTACGACTTTGTCCCGAAAATATGCCAATTACTGAAAGCAGCGAGGGATCGCATTTTGCCCAAACCCTCCCTGCAGTTTCAAAAGATCCCAAACATCCCAAATTCGACGCTTGACCCATATTTTGGAGCCAAATTCTGGCTCTCTGCACGTATTCGCAGTTTGAAATTACGAATTTATACCGTTAATGTGCCAATTACTGAGAGCGGCGATGGGTCACATTTTGCCCAAACCCCTGAACTTTTCAAAATATCCGAAACATCCCAAATTCGACCCTTGAGCCATATTTTGGATCCAAATTCTGGCTCTCTGCACGTATTCGCAGTCTGTAATTACGAAATTTTATACCGAAAATATGCCAATTACTGAGAGCAGCGATGGGTCACATTTTGCCCAAACCCACCCTGCAGTTTTCAAAATATCCCAACATCCCAAATTCGAAGCGTGAGCAATATTTGGAAGCCAAATTCTGGCTCTCTGAACATATTCGCAGTTTGAAATACGAATTTTTATACCGAAATATGCCATTACTGAGAGCGGTGATGGGTCACATTTTGCCCAAATCCCCCTGCAGTTTTAAAATATATCACAAACATCCCAAATTCGACCCTTGAACCATATTTCGGAGCCAAATTCTGGCTCTCTGCACGTATTCGCAGTTTGAAATTACGACATTTCATACCGAAAATATGTCAATTACTGAAAGCGGCGATGGATCACATTTTTCTTAAACCCTCCCTGCAGTTTTGAAAACATCCCAAACATCCCAAATTCGGCGCTTCAGCTATATTTTGGAGCCAAATCTGGCTCTCTGCACGTATTCGCAGTTTGAAATTACGAATTTTATACCGAAAATATACCAATTACTGAGCGCGGCGATGGGTCACATTTTGCCCAAACCCACCCTGCAGTTTTCAAAACATCCCAAACATCCCAAATTCAAAGCTTGAGCCATATTTGGGAGCCAAATTCTGGCTCTCTGCACATATTCGCAGTTTGAAATTACGAATTTTTATACCGCAAATATGCCAAAATATTGTTTAATCGTCGAATTTGGAATGTTTGCGATATTTTGAAAACTGCAGGGAGGGTTTGGTTAAAATGTGATCAATCGCCGCTTTCAGTAATTGGCATATTTTCGATATAAAAAGTCTTAATTTAAAACTGCGAATACGTGCAGACAGCCAGAATTTGGCTTCAAAATATGGCTCAAGGGTCGAATTTGGGATGTTTGTGATATATTTTAAAACTGTAGGGGGGTTTTGGGAAAATGTGACCCATCACCGCTCTCAATAATTGGCATTTTTTCGGTATAAAAAGTCGTAATTTCAAACTGCGAATATGTGCAGAAAGCCAGAATTTGGCTCCCAAATATGTCTCAAGCTTCGAATTTGGTATGTTTGGTATATTTTCAAAACTGCAGGGTGGGTTTGGGCAAAGCGTGACCCATCGCCGCTCTCAGTAATTGCCATATTTTCGGTATAAAAATTCGTAATTTCAAACTGCGAATACGTGCTGAGAGGAAAAATTTGGCTCCAAAATATGGCTCAAGGGTCGAATTTGAGATGTTTCTGATATATTTTAAAACTGCAGAAGGGTTTGGGCAAAACGCGAGCCATCGCCACTCTCAGTAATTGGCATATTTACGGTATAAAAATTCGTAATATCAAACTGCGAATAAGTGCAGAGAGCCAGAATTTGGCTCCAAAATATGGTTCAATCTTCGAATTTGGAATGTTTGGGATATTTTGAAAACTGCAGGGTGTGTTTGTGCAAAATGTGACCCATCGCAGCTCTCAGTAATTGGCATATTTTCGTTATAAAAATTCGAAATTCAAACTGCGAATACGGAATATGTGGCTCAAGCGGTCGAATTTGGGATGTTTGGATATTTTGAAAACAGCAGGGAGGGTTTGGGCAAAATGTGATCCATCACGCTTTCAGTAATTCCATATTTTCGGTATAAAAAATCGTAATTTCAAACTGCGAATACGTGCAGAGAGCCAGAATTTGGATCCAAATAGGGCTCAAGGGTCGAATTTGAGATGTTTCGGAAATTTTGAAAACTGCAGGGGTATTTGGGCAAAATGTGACCATCGCCGCTCTCAGTAATTGGTATATTGTCGGTATAAAAAGTCGTAATTTGAAACTGCGAATACGTGCTGAGAGCCAGATTTTGGCTCCAAATATGGCTCAAGGGTCGAACTT
>WNGS01003643.1:0-23423 GCA_020271785.1 Procambarus virginalis
GGCCAGCAGGGAGCTAGAGGATTGAGGGAAGACCCGCCGAACGACGGTGAGTAAGGGTTATTGTTGGAGCAACCACCTGGAAAGGAGATCCAGTCTACTGTTGCCTTAACCCTTCTCTAACGAGAACACCGTGAAACCCCGACATTGGCGACCTTGCCAGGATTAAGAGCCAAGATCAAGGTGGTAATTGTGGTATTAATATCAGGCTAGGTTTTCACTCATTGTCACAAGATGGAGGGTGATAAAGTAGCCAGGTTTATAGACACGAGAGACGAGCAAGTACTGGAGGAGTGCACCAAGGCACAGTTGCAGACGATCGCCGACCACTTTGGGATCAAGTTGAGAGCTTCCAAAGTGGGAGAAAGAAGACTTGAGATCATGGCACAGCTCAAGGCACGTGATGAAGCCTTAGGAGAGGAGCGGCCACAGACACCTGCCAGTGGAGGAGAGAACTTGAGTACCGGTGGCAGCAGCCGGGGATCCAGTGGCAGCAGGCGCAGTATCAAGCTAGAAATAATGAAGATGCAGATAGAAGCACAGCTGCGCGTGAGGAAGCAGAAGGAGCACAGCTGCGCAGGAAGAGAGAGAAGCACAGCGAGGCGCGAGGAAGCAGAGAGAGAAGCACACAGCCGTAGGGAAGAAAGAGAAGCACAGCAGAACGAGAAGACGAGAGGGCACAGCAGCACGAGAAGAAACGAGAGCACAGCAGCAACGAGAAGAACGAGAGGCCACAGCAGCAACGAGAAGAAACGAGACAGGCAAGATGAAGGGCGCGAAATAGAAGCTAGGACGAAGCTGCAGGAGGTTGAAGCGAACAAGGAGATTGAGCTGAAGCGAGCTGAGCTAGGACTAGTTCCAACTGCCCCACCACAACAGCAGGAAGACCGCCGAGAGTGAGAGAGAGGGATTTGCCCGTCTTCGTGCTAATGAGGCTGAGGGCTCTTCGAGCATTTCGAGAGGTCGCTACGTTGAAGAAGTGGCCGAGGGCAGAGTGGGCGGAGCTAGTTCAAGGAAGGCTCACTGGTGAAGCTCGTGAAGCTTACAACATGCTCGACTCCAGGAGTGTACCAACTATGATGCAGTAAAACGGGCCGTGCTCCATTCGTTCAAGCTGACGCCGGAGTGCTATAGGAAAAGGTTTAGAGAATGTACCCGATCGCCAGGAAATCGTATGCGGAGACGGCGAGGGACATGGAAAGGAAATTTGAAATGGCTGGAGTCAGAAGGAGCAAGATCGGCTGAACAGATCAAGAGGCTAATGGTCATGGAAAAATTTATGTCCGTGCTCTCCCGAGATTAGGGTGAGAGTAAAGGAAGCGGACATCAAGGACCCGAGAGCCGCAGCCGATCGAGCAGACATGCTAGAGGAAGCTTTACGTCCATGTCGAGAGGGACAGCACCGACCGCCCGCATTCTCCAGTTATGGGAGGAATAATAGAAGGTCGGACGGTTGGAGGAAGGGACCGAGTTCTCCAGGTCCTACCCCTCGAATGGAGACAGCAGAGGACAGAAGAGTGCTGTGGAACCGCCGAAGAAGTCACCGAGGGAGAGCTCAAGAGATCTTGTTATCGTCACGGCCGGAGATGCTGAGCACGAGTCTTTGGAAGGCGCAAGAGGAGTCCGCGGAAGAAGAAGGATCCGTTGTTTCAACTGCGGGTTAATAGGACACATGGCGCGCGAATGCAGACGTCCTAAGCAGCGGGGTTACGTGGCTTTTGTGCGGGTAGAGGACCAGTTAGCCGAGGAGTGCGGGATGGACCCGTACGTAGGAAGAAGGAGGCTAACCCATTCGTGCGTGAGGGAACTGTAAGGGTGGGGGACGCAGACCCCATCCCGGTAATGATGCTGAGAGATACTGGGGCGGAATTTACCCTGGTGAGCAGAACCCTTTTCCCTGAGTGTCACGAGAATACCTGTGTGGGTGAGGCAAGTGTGACCACTGTGGGAGGCCCAGTGCAGATGCCTCTACACCAGGTAACCCTGAGTTCGGTTTATGGATGCCAAACCCTAGTAGTGGGGGTCTGTGCGACGATGCCCACGAGGGAGGCACAGGTCATTTTGGGAAATGACGCATGTGGAGGACGTGTCCTACCGAACCTCTTGAAGGACGAGGAGTGCTTGGAGCACTTAGAGAAGAAAGGCGAAGTGTTCGACGCCCGTGGGGACGAGAAAGGAATCGCCAGGGAGGCGTTCCCTGTATGTGCCGTAGTTCCGAGGCAGTGCGACAGACGAGGAGGGCGTGGATCTGATAAGGCCGACGAGGAGACGTCCGCCGGCCTGGGAATTGATCACCTCGTTATGGAACCCGGAGAGCGAGTGGAGGGCGAAGGCAGCCCAGAAGGTGAGGTACAGGTGACCCTCACCGGTTCTCCAGGGATGGACCGCACTCGTCTCGAGGAGATGCAACAGGCAGAATTCCCCAATTTGATTTGTAAGGCAAAGAAGGACGTGATGGTCCCGAGAAGCTACTCACTTTAACAGGCATAAAGGCATACTAATGAGACAGTGTAAACCTGTAAGGATGGAGGTCGGAAAAGCCTCTCCAGGTACGAGAGATCAGTAGCGTTGCCAGCCAAGTGCAGAGCGGCAGTGTTGAGTCCGTTGCACGCTGTTGACTCTGCGGGTCACCTAGGGGTGACCACGATGCGACGTCCAACGTCGAGAGAAGTGGCTGGGCAACTACAACATCTTTTCTCTTGGGTGAGGAGGCCCAGGGAAAATCAGGCTGACAGTGGAAATATGTTCCGGTCTGAGTGTGTCAGACGAACAATGATAAATCGGGGAGTGATGCAGATTCGGTCGTCGCCCTACCGATCGCAGTCGAAGGGGGCGGTCGGAAGATTCCACTCCACCTCAGAGACAGCTCTGAGAATGTTCTGCGTAGAGCAGGAAGACGAGTGGGAAGAGACAGCGGGCCCTGTTTTGTTGGCCATTTGCAAAGCAGTGGCAGAACCGTTAATCTTCTCACAGTTCCAGCTGGTGAACGGACGTGAGGTGTGGAGCCCTCGGTCCGCAATAGGTAAGCAGTGGACGCCCAGGATGACCTTGAAGACGGTCTGCAGACACATGAGGAGTGTCACACATTGGCGGCTGCAATACTGGCTGGAAGCCAAGATTTTCAGTGGAAAGGACAGCGTAGTCGCAGATGCGTTGTCCCGCATGCACTAACCAGACATGACTCTTATTTTAAGGGGAGGGGTATGTGACGGTGTTCCCCCCCTTCTAATTCTCCCACGCCTGCTGTAAGAGTCATGTCCACTATTCCCGAGCGTTCTCTACATTGCAGGCATCAATTGAACATATGTGGGAGAGAGTAGTATTCTCGAAGAGCCGAGAAATTTGCGAAAATATAGCATTTTGGCCTGTGGGATAGGCCCTTTAGGGAGCCAATATGGCGCTGGCAAGTCTGTTCTCCCGCCAAAACTGTGTGACGTCAGTGGCGCCAGATTGGTCACCGTCAGCGACATGGCACTGGGAGCCAATGAAAACCAACTTTGGGAAAAGTGACGTCACATAGGCATGGGGAGTCCAGCCGTGGTGGCGCCTCGGCGACATCAGTCTTTCACGACACGTCCGAGAGGTAGGACGCGCGATCGGTCGTCCTGTCAGAGTGACGGATTTACCGAACTCCGGTGGATTTAAGCGTCTCCAGTTGTTGGCACGCACTCTGTGAGGTCTTCCTGCAACCCAGAAGTGGCTCAGATAAGGAATTGACAGAATATTGAGCAACAAGTGCTCAGGGGACAGGTGTGTTGCAAGAAGTGGGCCGGGCATCGACGTGTGTCGTCGTTGGCAGTTCACCAGTATAAGAGACAGCTTAGTGGCCGGGCCACCCACCGTGAGTGAACCGGGTTGACAGCCTTGTCAACCAGGTTGAACGTGTGATCGACGATCCTGTCAAGTTTGACAGTAACCCCACCTTCGTGGAACCCTACGAGTCAACAGTTGGATGCAAGCACGTCGAGAAGTCTTCCCAAATACCTAGCGATATATCTAGACGACGAGGGAATTGACAGTGAAGTGAGCTTCAAGTGCTCTGAAGTCGGGTGCTGTGCGTGTGAAGCTTAAGCAGCATCGTTGGTACGGCTGGTAACTTCACCGTGACTTCGTAGTGGTGAGAGGCAGTTCCTCTGGGAATACAGTGACAAGGACTAATTGGGAAACGTGCGACGACCGCCGAGACGTAGGCTGGCTGCCGTAGTTGGGAGGAAAGTTGACGGCCAGGAGACCGACTTCGACCCTGCGACGTACTGTAGAGGAAGGAGCACGGACCTGCTGTGTACAGAAGCGGCGAGACGCGACATCCTAAGGCGTAGGGCTTGTGTTTCTGGATGAACGAGGCGAGAGCCTGGACCAGGAGCTACAACCCAACTGTCATCCTAGGATAGGTGAAGTAGGTGTTTACAGTTCCCTCCCATTTCCCCTTTAGTTAGCTATATATATTCTTGTCAGGATATTTTATATGTCGTGAGCAAGTCTCACTTGAGTCTAAGTCACAGAGAGCACAGTGTGTGGTGAGGCTACCCAGAGCGCTCACAGTATCAGTTTACATATATATCTATGTGTGGGTGTGTGCAAGCACCAAGATTCATCAGAGAATTTACTGTGACTATTATTATTGATCTGTGATTATTATTATTATATATATTGGTAGTAAACCAGATATTGGTGTATTGATCTCTATAATCTATTGATATAAATGCCTGTGGATTGATCTCTATAATCTATTGATATAAATGCCTGTGGATTGATCTCTATAATCTATTGATATAAATGCCTGTGGATTGATCTCTATAATCTATTGATATAAATGCCTGTGGATTGATTTCTATAATCTATTGATATAAGTGCCCGTGTGTTGATCTCCATAATCTATCGATATAAATGCCTGTGTGTTGATCTCTATGATCTATTGATATATATGCCTGAAGTTTGATTACTGATTTATATATGACATGGCTGTGTACTGAATAATATCATATACGTGGAGTGATCGTCAGTGATATCTCTTTAAGAGAAAGTATAGATATAAAGAAAAGTTCAGTGATCAAGTGAGTGCATTCACAGTAAATATTATTAAGAATAGAGTAATCTTTTGGTACGGTGAAAAGTCACTGTGAGAGTATTGTGAATAAGATGTTGATCGTGAGGCCAGTGAAATCATAAGTAAACCATGTAAACGTTGAATAGTGTTTTGAAAAAAGTTAAATAAACGGGGATCGTGACAATTAGAAAACAAGTACTAGTCTGTTCCCACGATCGCGAGGGTCCCGGTCAGCTGAGTCTGACAGGTGACGCGTGGCGCGGCCGATGTTACCATATCGGTGCGCTCTAGAATATTATGCTATGAATGGAGCAATTGTCATATATTAATCCTGATACATTGATGCATATATATATTACTCATTGTCTTTTAAGTAAAATACCAAAACTCTTTGGTGTTTGATATCATCCCCTCCATTTATCTTGTGACCGTGTAACGAAGTAAAGCTGAGTGACCTGCCTGATATCATATTATTGGAATTTGCTCTTGCCACAATTACACCTAACCACTGCAGTGTTACTGGACATCTAAAAAACCAGTTGGCGACCTTGAAGGCTGTGTAAGAGTTCGGTGTCGGGAGGGCCACAGATTGAGGGAACGATCTGTGCTCCCACTCATCTTACAATTTAAAGGCCGGTTGTGAGACCGACTGGGGGTACTCTCCGAGGCCAGCAGTGGAGCCTAGAGGATTGAGGGAAGACCCGCCGAACGACGGTGAGTAAGGGTTATTGTTGGAGCAACCACCTGGAGAGGATATCCAGTCTACTGTTGCTTTAACCCTTCTCTAACGAGAACACCGTGAAACCCCGACACTATACATACCAACTACCATAAACGACACCACGAGCAACAAGGAGCTACTCGTCGTCCTGAACGAGCACCACTTTGCTCCATACCAGCAAAGTACTCAGTCCACCACCATCTACATGGACCACAACCATCTTCATTTCCTACAGACAGCCCAACTCAACCATCGACTACTTCTATAATGGGCTTACCAGCTACATCATCTCAGCCTGGAGATTGCTACACCCAGGAGTCTGACTACATCATATCAGACACCCTCTCCAGTGTCACTGAGGTAGAGGCAGCTCCACCTCCCACTCTACCTCCCATGAACGTGACTCAACCAGAACCGCAGGCTTCGGGGGAGAGTTGTGACGATAATCTCTTATCAGAGATTTAGCCTGCTATCTCCTTAATTCATCACGTCATCAACAATATGCAAGATACGTTTTGTAGTGGCTAAACGTATATATCAAGACAGCCACACGCACCTCAACTCCCTCCACCTCCCTCTCCAGCACCTGCTGCACACCTGGTCGACGCGCCGAACCCTTCAACTGCCTAACTAGCGACTTGCGGCTGTCCTGCGTTCTCATTGGCCGCCAACCAACACACCACTCCTGTTCCTCGCCAATCACGATCATCGCCAGTTATTGTTGGAGTCCCTTGCATTTCTGCCAGCCAGAATATATCTCGTGCTCCTGCTATGAACACCTGAATTTGACCCACCTCGTGTGATCAAATAAGAGGTTCTTAGCTAGCGCATATATTCCCAGCACCATTTTATTTTGTTAACGTAACCAGTTCCCCCCTTTTCACTTTGTTATACTTTATATATTTTTCTTTTACATTATATTATATATATGCCAAGGTATCGTCTTTATTTTATTTTGTGTTTTCTATATTAAAGTAAAGTATTTTGTTATATTTTGTGTTTTCGTGTTTCTTGCCTTACCACAGATTATCAGACAAGCAGTCACTCTTTTTTTCTTTTTTTTTTTATTTAAATTTAGTATATGTGGCCCAGCACTGACACCTGCTAGTTGGAAGACTGCCGACCACCATTTCCAACACGTTTCCGTCACAGTTTATTTCTATTAATGTGAAGAATGTGCAAGTGTGAGTATGTATTAAAAGCACATACTTCACTACTGGACATTAAACCCACTACCACACCCACCTAGTAGCTTGGAAGCTCCATAACGCCTTCTGTTGAGCTCAAACCCCGCAAGGACAACTAGGTGAAGACAACTAGGTAAATACAAGAGGGTTTACCGGCAGTGACCATTACCTGTAGCTCCCTCATGCTCACCTGTAGCTCCCTCATGCTCACCTGTAGCTCCCTCATGCTCACCTGTAGCTCCCTCGTGCTCACCTGTAGCTCCCTCGTGCTCACCTGTAGCTCCCTCATGCTCACCTGTAGCTCCCTCATGCTCACCTGTAGCTCCCTCATGCTCACCTGTAGCTCCCTCATGCTCACCTGTAGCTCCCTCATGCTCACCTGTAGCTCCCTCATGCTCACCTGTAGCTCCCTCATGCTCACCTGTAGCTCCCTCGGACACACCTGCAATACAAAGGCCCTTTTAAGTATGTTTCGAGCAAATTAACTAGTGCATAAGACTTTAAAATATCTGTTCACATCTATACAAGTTCAAATACGTAAAGGATATTTGTAGACATTCTGGAAATATAAAAGGAATAGAATGCAATCATAACCATTCCCCCAAAAAATGTCAAATGTACTAAGGAAAGGAAAATGTAGCTTTGAATCAACTTGTAGATTTCTCCATCCTGACACATACGAATCCTCACTCGAGGAAAAAAAATGCTACGCCCTCAGCTGTCCATACTTTCATGCCGAAGGCACAGAACGCTAAACAGTGGCAAGCAAGAAAATGGCTTTGGAGAAAAGCCAACAATTTATTTTATACTCAGGCGAAAGAGTTTCAAAAGGTAGAACAGTGTGTATGGAACTGGTTGACCCACTTGCATACCAAAATCACATGCAATTACACCCTACAACAGAGCTACAGTTACAACAGGCAACAACCCTGCAACAAATCGGTACTGGTCAAATAAAACGACATTCCCACACACAATGGACCTGCCTGAAAATTCTTCGTCAAATTACCCCAAATAGAGTAACATTGTTCATCTTTATCAACATACAAGATCTGAAAACAAAATGCAAAAATAAGTACCGTTCATAAATTGCCCCCCCCCCCCCTCACCGAGTCAAATGCAGTATTTGGACCTTTCACAGAAACCCATGCATGGGGAACTCTCTGACAGTGAGATCTGGATACCAGAATATAATCTATATAGATATGATAGGGGAAATAGGCCACATGGAGGAGTAGGTATGTATACAAGAGAGGACATTGTATGCGCTGAGCTTCTTAACTCTGCAAATGAGGTGGTAGTTAACTCTAATGGTAGTAAAAAAAAATGGTTATAATTCTAATATACAAACCTCCAGACGCAACGGCAGAGGAATTCACAAATCAGATAAAAGCGAGAATAGTCTCGATAAAATGGTAAACCATAAATGATTCTTCCTAGGTGACTTCAACCTGCCCAGTCTAAGTTGGAAACTTGCGATCAAGAATACTATACCACGAAATCTATCTGGACAGAACCAACCATAGAGTAGAGAACTACTTAGATTCTGTGACAAATTTTCACTCATCCAGCAGGTAAGAGTCAACTAGTTACGAAAATATTTTAGATTTGAACATCACAAACAAAGGAGATAATCTAGGACATACAATCTACATATACCACATAAAAGACAAAGGCAGTGGACTTAATACTGTACTCGCAGAGTGCACTCTGGCATTGACGCACATATTAGTGACACCCAGAAAATAGTTAGTGATATTCGAATGAATGTTTTAGCTGCTAAAGAAAACAGATTTGAAATTAAATTCCTATGGTATACATCACATGTTGGATCTCAAGGCATAACACTGTGATATGCTTGCAAAGAAGCCTGTAGAAAACCAGTGTAAAAATTGATATGGCAATTTCATTAGCAGTGACAAAGAGAATACTTAAACAAATATCTATGAAGATCTCACCGAACCTAACAATTCACAAAGACCTGAAAGTTGTAGCATTAATATTATGATAGATATCGTGAGGAAACATTCACATATNAACCCGACAGCCAACATGAACGTTCTCAACACAATGACCAAGTGGTCGTTAACCCGACAGCCAAACATGAACGTTCTCATCACAATGACCAAGTGGTCGTTAACCCGACAGCCAAACATGAACGTTCTCAACATAATGACCAAGTGGTCGTTAACCCGACAGCCAAACATGAACGTTCTCATCACAATGACCAAGTGGTCGTTAACCCGACAGCCAAACATGAACGTTCTCAACACAATGACCAAGTGGTCGTTAACCCGACAGCCAAACATGAACGTTCTCAACACAATGACTAAGTGGTCGTTAACCTGACAGCCAAACATGAACGTTCTCAACACAATGACCAAGTGGTCGTTAACCCGACAGCCAAACATGAACGTTCTCATCACAATGACCAGTGGTCGTTAACCCGACAGCCACATGACCGTTCTCATCACAATGACCAAGTGGTCGTTAACCCCGACAGCCAAACATGAACGTTCTCAACACAATGACCAAGTGGTCGTTAACCCGACAGCCAACATGAACGTGAAGAACACTTCACATTTAACGAGTCCTCGGTCTATACTCGTTCGTGCACTGACCCACAACAGTTCATACATTTTAACACTATTTAAAATAGTTTTTGTTATGTTACCTATTATATATTATTTATTAGGCGAGGGAGACAGGTTGAATACACTCGCGTACTGTAATTTCCTTTAAAAACTATCATAGAACTATACACAATTTAAACATACTTTGTTATATTGGACACAATATAGTACTTGGTTACACAGGACGTTAATGTTAATTAAGGCGTCTGGGTTGGCGGCAGCGTGGACGACACTGACTCTGGATGGCTAGTTTCGTTCACATGGGATAGCTCTTATGCGACTCTTGTTAGGTAAAAGTCTTTGGTCCATATTTCAAGGAATGAAATCTGATAGTTCACACAAACACCTTATAACTGCCAGAATTTAACTAATAATTTGTAAACTATTTTAACCCGCTTATGGTCGAACGTTAAATTTCACATTGTTGACACTCTAGCCGCTGTTGTGGAACAGTTAATCACAGAGCAATTGCTTTAGAATTTAATTTTGTTGTAATACGCTTCATCAAAAGTTTTATGCTAGGTAAAAGTCTCTACTAATATACAAAGGTATATTACACAATATTGTATCAAATGAGTAAACCAGAGTCAATTTATTTTTAATAAAGCTTTAACCTTTTGTAACTATGCTTATTTAGACAGTAAGCAAATATAGACTATTCTACCAACAGAATACCCTGTGATAAAATAACTAATCATTTAGAGTAACTTGCCTGTAAGTCTGGCGCAGGTAACCTCATGCACAGGACTGTCCAGGTGACTAATTTAGTAAAACCAATGAGGCGGGCGGTGAGCAGCACCTCTCCCCACGCCGGCCCGCGCCACACTGCCCGCCGCGCCTCTTGACTAGCTTGGCCTGATGGGTCAACTACCTGTGACGTCATTCACCTCACCTGACATGAGGCCGTCTCTCACAAATAATTCACAAGTCACTTCAACAATATTAATATAGAGTTTTGTGACGATAATCTCTTATCAGAGATTTAGCCTGCTATCTCCTTAATTCATCACGTCCTCAACAATATGCAAGATACGTTTTGTAGTGGCTAAACGTATATATCAAGACAGCCACACGCACCTCAACTCCCTCCTCCCCCCTCTCAGCACCTGCTGCACACCTGGTCGACGCGCCGAACCCTTCAACTGCCTAACTAGCGACTTGCGGCTGTCCTGCGTTCTCATTGGCCGCCAACCAACACACCACTCCCGTTCCTCGCCAATCACGATCATCGCCAGTTATTGTTGGAGTCCCCTGCATTTCTGCCAGCCAGAATATATCTCGTGCTCCTGCTATGAACACCTGAATTTGACCCACCTCGTGTGATCAAATAGAGGTTCTTAGCTAGCGCATATATTCCCAGCCACATTTTATTTTGTTAACCAGTTCTTCCCCTTTTCACTTTGTTATAATTTTATATTTTTCCTTACATTATTGTAAAGCCAAGGTATCGTCTTTATTTTATTTTGTGTTTTCTATATTAAGTAAAGTATTTTGTTATATTTTGTGTTTTCGTGTTTTCTTGCCTTACCACAGATTATCAGACAAGCAGTCACTCTTTTTCTTTTTTTTATTTAAATTTAGTATATGTGGCCCAGCACTGACACCTGCTAGTTGGAAGACTGCCGACCACCATTTCCAACACGTTTCCGTCACATATAAATGGGGGCCTGTCCGGGAGCTTCACTCAGGTATTAGTAATTGTGGTAAGCATACTTGGCTTTCATTTCCCTTGCTTCCATTATTTACATTAATCATTTTTTTTTTCTATGGTGCTGTGTATATTGTGCATTATGGGAATAGCATATGGTGAGAGTGAGACAACTTTGGATTACGTGGTGACTGTAGGCCGCAGTCATACTCTTAATTGGTCGTCTCCCCCTTCCGTGTTATTATCCGTGTTTAACATCTTTTGTCCCCAGATATTTCTCACTTTTTTGACAGATTATCACATAGGTACCCTGGTACTGTGGTCTGTCTCCGGGTCAATAGCACCTAAGTCCTGCAATCCGACTCTAGGAGGAAAAAGAGGGCTTTAGATCCTCTAGCACGAACTATTATTGGCGAATTGGGACCTCGCCGATAGTTCTCGTCACCAGTTGACACTCGCACCCCTACTCGTCGGTCAGACTGATGGTATTTACCTAAGGTAGGGAATTGGCGTTCTTTCTTTTGAGCACAAAGTTCGCTAATTCTGTAAATACCATATTCAATTTCAGTGGGTACCTTTGCTTATGTTCTATAGTGACTTGGCAAGGTATGACTACATTTTTTGGACTACCTCATTTATTTTGAAGCCATTTAGTGTTTCACTTGTATTTTAAACTCAGTTTTCACTAATTAGTAGGATTTTCTTGCCTTTATCCTCCCACAGTGAGTACCAGGTACAAGATTTCCTGCGACCTTATTCATTTACCACCTTGAATTACTTTAATTATTAATAATTCCCCACAGGATAGATATCAGTTGCCACGTTTCCTGTTTCTGACATTCACCATATTCTCACTATATATTCGTGTCTCCTATATTTTGCTATATTTTCACAATGTTCCGCCTACAAGCATTCAAAACAGATCCAGAAGGTGAAATAGGGACCTTACGTCACGCTAAGAGGGTCGATTTGTTAACTCTTGCACATGAGTATCACTTGGAAGTTCCCGATGGAGCCAACAAATTTGCCATTAATAATATGATACTGGATCACCTTGCGGATGAAGGTATTATAGATTCTTCTACTCATGAACAATACATTATTTCAGATAAGGATGACTTGAGAGCGATAAAACTCAAGTTGGAACTTGCCAAGATCGAGCTACAGCAACAAAAGGAAGCAGCTGCAATCAGAGAGCGTGAAGCTGCCCTCAAAAAGGAAGAACAAGAAAGAGAAATCCGCCTCAAGGAGCGAGAGGCCGCACTGAGGAAAGAAGAAAGTGAAAGGGAGGCCCTACTCCTCAAAGGACAGCAAGAACGTGAGTTGGCCTTATACCAACAGCGACTAGAGATACAACGGGAACACGACAACGACAGGCAGAAGCAGCTCTAAACTGTCGTGACCGAGAACGCGCGAGGGACGCTGCACACCAAGCTCAACTCCAACAAGCGGCAGCTAGTCTTCCTCCCAGTTTCAATATCTCCCATGCAAGTAAGTTAATGCCCCCGTTCCTCGAAACGGAGGTTGATGTGTTTTTTACCACTTTTGAGACCCTTGCTGATCAACTTAATTGGCCTGACGACCAATGGGCTACCCTTCTCCGAGTACATTTAACAGGTAGAGCAGCAGTCACACTCAGCACTTTGGCTTCGGAAAACGACTACACCACCCTGAAACAAGCTGTGTTGGACGCCTACCTTCTCTCCACCGAAAGCTATCGACGAAAGTTTCGTGACTACGTCAAGGCAAGTACCACCACCTTCTTAGAATTTGCTAACACCAAACGAAGATATTTCATGAAATGGCTGGAGGCAGCACATGTCTCTACTTTTTCAGAGCTTGTCAACCTCATACTGGTTGAAGAATTTTTGAGACGTGTACCTCCTCCTGTCCGCCTATACTTAGCAGACAAGGAAGAGACGGATTTAGTGAAGTGTGCGAAGTCAGCTGACACTTACAGCCTCATCCACCGGCTGACTCCAGAACCTACCAGCAAGAAGTCTTGGTACAGTTACGAGAAAGCGAGCCCAGATCAAGGTACCTCTCAACTGTACTGCAGGTATTGTCGACTATATGGACATACCATTGACAAATGTGGTAAGTCCCAATCTAAAGGTAACATCGAACCCCCTAAGTCTAAACCTACTCACCCTAAGTCCGGTAAGCCTGTAATGAATGTTGGTGTTCATGCTAATGATCTCTCTCTCTTTACCAAGCATCTATATCCAGGAACTATCTCTACCCACGGTTCAGATTCAGAGGGACGTTTCGGACTTAAGATCCTACGGGACACAGCGGCTCTACAATCGATCGTCTTGAAATCAGCTGTGCCCAACGTCGCCTACACAGGAGAGACTGTGTTCATCACTGACCTTACTGCTACAACTCCTTATCCACTTGCCAGAGTTTACCTAGATTGTCCCTTCGTGACCGGTGAAGTCCAAGTCGCCGTCAGGGAAAAGCCTTTTCCCATGCCTGGAGTGCAACTTCTCCTGGGCAACGACTTGGCAGAAGACCAACAACCAAACAACCTGATCGTCAAGGACATATCCGAGGTAAGCAACTCTGTGGTGGATAACCCGATTTTTGAACATGTTCCAGCAAAGGTTCAAGAGAGTGATGAAGGTTCTCCTCCTGTTATGGTGACCACCCGTGCTCAAGCTGCACGACCACAGCCAGCTGACTCTACTGCTACCGCTGTCCCTCAGGACCCTTCGAAACTACCCCCTAACCTGACCGCGGTGGAGTTCCGTAAGTTACAGAGAGATGATCTTACCTTGACACCATTATTCTTTCAGGCTGAAACCCAATCCGACAGTGTTCCTGGGTTCTTTATGGAGAACGAAATACTCTATCGCAGGTATAGACCCAGTAAACTGAAGGACGAGGACGATTGGGCAGACATTGAACAACTAGTGATTCCTACCAGCCTGCGGCCCACGATTCTACACCTGGCCCATGGCGCTTTGTCACACTACGGGTTCAACAAGACTTACCATGGAATTCGACAAGACTACTACTGGCCAGGTACGGTAAACGACGTCAAAACTCATGTCAGATTATGCCACGTGTGTCAGTTAGCCGGGAAACCGAACGTTTCCATTCCCAGAGCACCACTGATACCCATCCAGGTGCCTGAGGAACCGTTCCACAAGCTCATTATCGACTGCGTTGGTCCTTTGCATCGGACCAGTGCAGGCAATGCATATATCTTAACCATCCTGTGTCCTACCACCAGATTTCCGATAGCAGTTCCAGTGAAAAATATTACGGCTGCTACAGTGGTGAAGAATCTACTGAAAATCTTTACCCAGTATGGATTTCCGAGGGAGATTCAGAGCGACTGTGGTACCAACTTCACCAGTGATCTCTTCAAACGGACTCTGGAGGAGTTCAACATCAAACAGGTACTGTCCAGCCCCTATCATCCTGCTTCACAGGGTTCTCTCGAGCGTAGTCATCAAACCATCAAGGCACTCTTAAAAAAGTTTTGTAATGAGACCTCAAAGGATTGGGATAGGCAAATTGATCTCATCATGTGTATTTTCAGAAGTCTTCCCAACGAGTCACTAGGAGTATCTCCTTATGAGATGCTCTACGGACGTAAGTGCCGTACACCTCTCAAGGCTTTCAAGGATTCTCTACGTGATACCACCTTCAGTGAGCATCAGAATGTGCCCCAGTATCTTCAAAATCTCCGACACATTCTAGAAAGGGTCCATTCCTTTGCCAGCAACAACCTACAGAAAGCCCAGGAGAGAATGAAGACTCGTTACGACCAGCACTGTAAAGTAAGGAAGTTTACACCAGGAGGCTTAGTGCTTGCCTATTTCCCTATCCCAGGTTCTCCTTTACAGAACAGGTTCTCAGGACCCTACCGTGTTAAGGAGTGCCGGAACAACTTCAACTACGTTCTCGAGACCCCCGATAGGCGGCGGAAGACCCAGCTGTGCCACATCAATTTACTCAAGCCCTACCATGGGGTTCCTCCCACTGTGTTAACCAATTTCACCTCATTTACAGGTCCATATAGCCACAGTGAGACCTTCCCTGCTGCTCCTTCCGAAAGCACTGACACTGAGACAGCGCTCTCTAATTCAGAAATCCTTACTAACTTTCACCATCATTTTCAACACCATAATTGTGCTCCTTTATCATATTCTAATACTTCTCTCGCATCGCCAGATATCAAGTCTCCCATCCTCCATAGCGACGCCAGTGGTACCGTCAACGTGGGTGACCTAGTACAACAAGGCGACGAGACTATTGTGACGGTGTTCCCCCCTTCTAATTCTCCCACGCCTGCTGTAAGAGTCATGTCCACTATTCCCGAGCGTTCTCTACATTGCAGGCATCAATTGAACATATGTGGGAGAGAGTAGTATTCTCGAAGAGCCGAGAAATTTGCGAAAATATAGCATTTTGGCCTGTGGGATAGGCCCTTTAGGGAGCCAATATGGCGCTGGCAAGTCTGTTCTCCCGCCAAAACTGTGTGACGTCAGTGGCGCCAGATTGGTCACCGTCAGCGACATGGCACTGGGAGCCAATGAAAACCAACTTTGGGAGAAGTGACGTCACATAGGCATGGGGAGTTCAGCCGTGGTGACGCCTCGGCGACATCAGTCTTTCACGACACGTCCGAGAGGTAGGACGCGCGATCGGTCGTCCTGTCAGAGTGACGGATTTACCGAACTCCGGTGGATTTAAGCGTCTCCAGTTGTTGGCACGCACTCTGTGAGGTCTTCCTGCAACCCAGAAGTGGCTCAGATAAGGAATTGACAGAATATTGAGCAACAAGTGCTCAGGGGACAGGTGTGTTGCAAGAAGTGGGCCGGGCATCGACGTGTGTCGTCGTTGGCAGTTCACCAGTATAAGAGACAGCTTAGTGGCCGGGCCACCCACCGTGAGTGAACCGGGTTGACAGCCTTGTCAACCAGGTTGAACGTGTGATCGACGATCCTGTCAAGTTTGACAGTAACCCCACCCTCGTGGAACCCTACGAGTTAACAGTTGGATGCAAGCACGTCGAGAAGTCATCCCAAATACCTAGCGATACATCTAGACGACGAGGGAATTGACAGTGAAGTGAGCTTCAAGTGCTCTGAAGTCGGGTGCTGTGCGTGTGAAGCTTAAGCAGCATCGTTTGGTACGGCTGGTAACTTCACCGTGACTTCGTAGTGGTGAGAGGCAGTTCCTCTGGGAATACAGTGACAAGGACTAATTGGGAAACGTGCGACGACCGCCGAGACGTAGGCTGGCTGCCGTAGTTGGGAGGAAAGTTGACGGCCAGGAGACCGACTTCGACCCTGCGACGTACTGTAGAGGAAGGAGCACGGACCTGCTGTGTACAGAAGCGGCGAGACGCGACATCCTAAGGCGTAGGGCTTGTGTTTCTGGATGAACGAGGCGAGAGCCTGGACCAGGAGCTACAACCCAACTGTCATCCTAGGATAGGTGAAGTAGGTGTTTACAGTTCCCTCCCATTTCCCCTTTAGTTAGCTATATATATTCTTGTCAGGATATTTTATATGTCGTGAGCAAGTCTCACTTGAGTCTAAGTCACAGAGAGCACAGTGTGTGGTGAGGCTACCCAGAGCGCTCACAGTATCAGTTTACATATATATCTATGTGTGGGTGTGTGCAAGCACCAAGATTCATCAGAGAATTTACCGTGACTATTATTATTGATCTGTGATTATTATTATTATATATATTGGTAGTAAACCAGATATTGGTGTATTGATCTCTATAATCTATTGATATAAATGCCTGTGGATTGATCTCTATAATCTATTGATATAAATGCCTGTGGATTGATCTCTATAATCTATTGATATAAATGCCTGTGGATTGATCTCTATAATCTATTGATATAAATGCCTGTGGATTGATTTCTATAATCTATTGATATAAGTGCCCGTGTGTTGATCTCCATAATCTATCGATATAAATGCCTGTGTGTTGATCTCTATGATCTATTGATATATATGCCTGAAGTTTGATTACTGATTTATATATGACATGGCTGTGTACTGAATAATATCATATACGTGGAGTGATCGTCAGTGATATCTCTTTAAGAGAAAGTATAGATATAAAGAAAAGTTCAGTGATCAAGTGAGTGCATTCACAGTAAATATTATTAAGAATAGAGTAATCTTTTGGTACGGTGAAAAGTCACTGTGAGAGTATTGTGAATAAGATGTTGATCGTGAGGCCAGTGAAATCATAAGTAAACCATGTAAACGTTGAATAGTGTTTTGAAAAAAGTTAAATAAACGGGGATCGTGACAATTAGAAAACAAGTACTAGTCTGTTCCCACGATCGCGAGGGTCCCGGTCAGCTGAGTCTGACAGGTGACGCGTGGCGCGGCCGATGTTACCATATCGGTGCGCTCTAGAATATTATGCTATGAATGGAGCAATTGTCATATATTAATCCTGATACATTGATGCATATATATATTACTCATTGTCTTTTAAGTAAAATACCAAAACTCTTTGGTGTTTGATATCATCCCCTCCATTTATCTTGTGACCGTGTAACGAAGTAAAGCTGAGTGACCTGCCTGATATCATATTATTGGAATTTGCTCTTGCCACAATTACACCTAACCACTGCAGTGTTACTGGACATCTAAAAAACCAGTTGGCGACCTTGAAGGCTGTGTAAGAGTTCGGTGTCGGGAGGGCCACAGATTGAGGGAACGATCTGTGCTCCCACTCATCTTACAATTTAAAGGCCGGTTGTGAGACCGACTGGGGGTACTCTCCGAGGCCAGCAGTGGAGCCTAGAGGATTGAGGGAAGACCCGCCGAACGACGGTGAGTAAGGGTTATTGTTGGAGCAACCACCTGGAGAGGATATCCAGTCTACTGTTGCTTTAACCTTCTCTAACGAGAACACCGTGAAACCCCGACACTATACATACCAACTACCATAAACGACACCATGAGCAACAAGGAGCTACTCGTCGTCCTGAACGAGCACCACTTTGCTCCATACCAGCAAAGTACTCAGTCCACCACCATCTACATGGACCACAACCATCTTCATTTCCTACAGACAGCCCAACTCAACCATCGACTACTTCTATAATGGGCTTACCAGCTACATCATCTCAGCCTGGAGATTGCTACACCCAGGAGTCTGACTACATCATATCAGACACCCTCTCCAGTGTCACTGAGGTAGAGGCAGCTCCACCTCCCACTCTACCTCCCATGAACGTGACTCAACCAGAACCGCAGGCTTCGGGGGAGAGTTGTGACGATAATCTCTTATCAGAGATTTAGCCTGCTATCTCCTTATTCATCACGTCCTCAACAATATGCAAGATACGTTTTGTAGTGGCTAAACGTATATATCAAGACAGCCACACGCACCTCAACTCCCTCCACCTCCCTCTCCAGCACCTGCTGCACACCTGGTCGACGCGCCGAACCCTTCAACTGCCTAACTAGCGACTTGCGGCTGTCCTGCGTTCTCATTGGCCGCCAACCAACACACCACTCCCGTTCCTCGCCAATCACGATCATCGCCAGTTATTGTTGGAGTCCCTTGCATTTCTGCCAGCCAGAATATATCTCGTGCTCCTGCTATGAACACCTGAATTTGACCCACCTCGTGTGATCAAATAAGAGGTTCTTAGCTAGCGCATATATTCCCAGCACCATTTTATTTTGTTAACGTAACCAGTTCCCCCCTTTTCACTTTGTTATACTTTTATATATTTTTCTTTTACATTATATTATATATATGCCAAGGTATCGTCTTTATTTTATTTGTGTTTTCTATATTAAAGTAAAGTATTTTGTTATATTTTGTGTTTTCGTGTTTCTTGCCTTACCACAGATTATCAGACAAGCAGTCACTCTTTTTTTCTTTTTTTTTTTATTTAAATTTAGTATATGTGGCCCAGCACTGACACCTGCTAGTTGGAAGACTGCCGACCACCATTTCCAACACGTTTCCGTCACAGTTTATTTCTATTAATGTGAAGAATGCGCAAGTGTGAGTATGTATTAAAAGCACATACTTCACTACTGGACATTAAACCCACTACCACACCCACCTAGTAGCTTGGAAACTCTATAACGCCTTCTGTTGAGCTCAAACCCCGCAAGGACAACTAGGTGAATACAACTAGGTAAATACAAGAGGGTTTACCGGCAGTGACCATTACCTGTAGCTCCCTCATGCTCACCTGTAGCTCCCTCATGCTCACCTGTAGCTCCCTCATGCTCACCTGTAGCTCCCTCATGCTCACCTGTAGCTCCCTCATGCTCACCTGTAGCTCCCTCGTGCTCACCTGTAGCTCCCTCATGCTCACCTGTAGCTCCCTCGTGCTCACCTGTAGCTCCCTCATGCTCACCTGTAGCTCCCTCATGCTCACCTGTAGCTCCCTCGTGCTCACCTGTAGCTCCCTCATGCTCACCTGTAGCTCCCTCGTGCTCACCTGTAGCTCCCTCATGCTCACCTGTAGCTCCCTCATGCTCACCTGTAGCTCCCTCATGCTCACCTGTAGCTCCCTCATGCTCACCTGTAGCTCCCTCGTGCTCACCTGTAGCTCCCTCGTGCTCACCTGTAGCTCCCTCATGCTCACCTGTAGCTCCCTCATGCTCACCTGTAGCTCCCTCATGCTCACCTGTAGCTCCCTCATGCTCACCTGCAATACAAAGGCCCTTTTAAGTATGTTTCGAGCAAATTAACTAGTGCATAAGACTTTAAAATATCTGTTCACATCTATACAAGTTCAAATACGTAAAGGATATTTGTAGACATTCTGGAAATATAAAAGGAATAGAATGCAATCATAACCATTCCCCCAAAAAATGTCAAAATGTACTAAGGAAAGGAAAATGTAGCTTTGAATCAACTTGTAGATTTCTCCATCCTGACACATACGAATCCTCACTCGAGGAAAAAAAATGCTACGCCCTCAGCTGTCCATACTTTCATGCCGAAGGCACAGAACGCTAAACAGTGGCAAGCAAGAAAATGGCTTTGGAGAAAAGCCAACAATTTATTTTATACTCAGGCGAAAGAGGTTTCAAAAAGGTAGAACAGTAGTGTTGGCAACTGGTTCACCCAATTACACCCTACAACAGAGCTACAGTTACAACAGGCAACAACCCTGCAACAAATCGGTACTGGTCAAAATAAAACAGACATTCCCACACACAATGGACCTGCCTGAAAATTCTTCGTCAAATTACCCCAAATAGAGTAACATTGTTCATCTTTATCAACATACAAGATCTGAAAACAAATGCAAAAAATAAGTACCGTTCATAAATTGCCCCCCCCCTCACCGAGTCAAATGCAGTATTTGGACCTTTCACAGAAACCCATGCATGGGGAACTCTCTGACAGTGAGATCTGGATACCAGAATATAATCTATATAGATATGATAGGGGAAATAGGCCACATGGAGGAGTAGGTATGTATACAAGAGAGGACATTGTATGCGCTGAGCTTCTTAACTCTGCAAATGAGGTGGTAGTTAACTCTAATGGTAGTAAAAAAAATGGTTATAATTCTAATATACAAACCTCCAGACGCAACGGCAGAGGAATTCACAAATCAGATAAAAGCGAGAATAGTCTCGATAAAATGGTAAACCATAAATGATATCTTCCTAGGTGACTTCAACCTGCCCAGTCTAAGTTGGAAACTTGCGATCAAGAATACTATACCACGAAATCTATCTGGACAGAACCAACCATAGAGTAGAGAACTACTTAGATTCTGTGACAAATTTTCACTCATCCAGCAGGTAAGAGTCAACTAGTTACGAAAATATTTTAGATTTGAACATCACAAACAAAGGAGATAATCTAGGACATTACAATCTCATATACCACATAAAAGACAAAGGCAGTGGACTTATATACTGTGACTCGCAGAGTGCACTCCTGGCATTGAACGCACATATTAGTGACACCCAGAAAATAGTTAGTGATATTCGAATGAATGTTTTAGCTGCTAAAGAAAACAGATTTGAAATTAAATTCCTATGGATACCATCACATGTTGGCATCTCAAGGCATAACACTGTTGATATGCTTGCAAAGACAGCCTGTAGAAAACCAGTGGTAGAAATTGATATGGGTATTTCATTAGCAGTGACAAAGAGAATACTTAAACAAATATCTAATGAAGATCTCACCGACCTAACAAATTCACAAAGACCTGAAAGTTGTAGCATTAAATATTATGATAGATATCGTGAGGAAACATTCACATATGGGACTAATAGAACAAGAACCCGGCAATGTGATGTTATAGTGGCCAGAATACGCCTGGGATACAGACGTATCTGGCAGCTTTCTCAAAACCCAAATGTCGAGTACACTATGTGTCAACTTTGTGAAAGAGAAAACATGCACTCTCTTGAACATTATATTGTAGAATGTCCCATACTGGCTGACTTTCGCCCTCCTGGGCTAAGGTATGCTGAACTGTGTAATTACTATATGAGTACTGGAACACTTGATGATATATTGGATTTGTATCCAAGATTGACCATGTAATAGATTAATTATACAATGTATATGATGTAACTATATAACCTGAGCTTGTAAAAGCACCTTAATCACCTCCAGTGATTAAGTGCTTAATTGCACACTAGTTTCTTTATCAGCTATCTCACCCTGTCAGAGTAAATGAGATAAATGTCTGTGAATGCATGTGTGTATATATGTATATGTGTGTGTATGTATATGTATGGGTATAAAGTATATATGGAAGCTGATCAGAATTACATTTCACCTTTGTAAATGTACATTAATGACTGTGTAGAAGACACATCGAACACTTTATGTAAGGCATACGTTAATCTGTGTATCTATGTATTTACGTATATAGGTTAGCTTAGCATTTTAAAAGCACCGACTCACCTTCAGTGGTTGATTGTTCAATAAACCCTTGAAATATATGTTAACACATCTCTAACCCTGTCCACGGAGGACAGAAGAAAATGTATATATGCTGGTTAGCATTGTAAATGTGTGGCCACGTCTGTGGTAGGAAACAAAAAACAAAACAAACAAAAAACAAAAAAAAAACCACATAGATTACAAGCTCATTGAAGTGCAAACATTAATACCTGTAATAGGCCTAAACCAATGATCATGTATGATGGGTTATTCAATAAATTCAGTTTTAATAAAAGGATAATCTGGGAAAAGATATACAGGGAACAAAAAAATTCCATTGAATGTTTTAAGTAATAATAATCCCACACAAGATATAGAACAACCGACTTCCAAAGAATATAAAGTGTCTAAAACTTGGTCCTTTGTTGAAAGCCAGACAGAGGACCAACGTAGCAAGAAAAATCAGTTTTGATTATTTAAAAAAAATATAAAAACTAAAAAAAACTAACTGCTAAGGAGACAACTATCTCAATAAAAAAATAAAATAAACGGAATTCTAAAAAATCTAGCAAAGATTAAAGCAATCATATCAAATTTTAGAAATGCAATTAGAACACAAAAATGGAATTCAAGAGAAGAAAAACAAAATTCCTTCACATATACGAAAAAATGCAAAAACCACTCTCAGTATTGGACCTATTCTTACAAGTGAAAGGTTGAACAGAGGGTGACAAAGAAATTATTGAAATCCTAACAAAAACAGGAGGGGGCATGTTTAGCACACCAATAAATATTCAAGAAGCTGTCTGGATCATCCATGAAAGCGGACGATCCAGAAAACTTCTTTATGCGTGATATCCAAACTCCTGAAAATGTAACCGATATAAAAACGAATTCTGAAGATTTTGAAGGAGAAATTAACAACATGCCCATGCACTCAATATTTATAAAGATATGCTAAGTGCCAGTAGCATAGTGTGGAGAAAGAGCTTGCACACAGGGGGAGATACAAGATTCAATCAATGTATTCATAAATTTTGCTCCTCTTTACAAGGGAGGAATCAAAGCAATGGTTGAGAATTATAGACCAGTCGCACTTAGGTCCCACATAATAAAATTCTTTGAGAGCGTGATGGGAGGCGGTCTCTAGTTCTATGAGACCTGTGACATCTCAACCAGGTCAACATGGATTTAGATTGGGGATGATCATGCCTCTTGCAGCTACTTTACCACTATGACAAAATCACCGAGGCATTAGAAGAAAAACAGAATGCAGATTGGTATACGCGGACTTCACAAGGCATCTGAT